>JAYJMB010022427.1:0-87047 GCA_036873735.1 Pouteria campechiana | reverse complement strand
TGCACTTGCGAGGTATTAAATTTGAACCATCAAGTTTTTGGCGCCGTTGCCGGGGACAGATGGAAGCCATCACTACACTATGGGGATCTTCAAACCTAGGGGTTTGTTCCACATAAACCTTTTCATTAATGAAGCTATTTAAGAATATACTCTTTACATCTATATGATATAACTTAAAATTCATATAGGATGCAAAGCAAGAAGCATTCTAATGGCTTTAATCCTCGCAACTAGGGTATATGATTCTTCAAAGTCAATATCGTTTTCTTGATAATACTCCTTTGCTACTAATCCTGCCTTATTTCTTACTATAATTCCTAATTCACCAATTTTATTCCTAAAGACCCATTTAGTTCTTATAATAGATTGTGGTCTAGTCTTGGAACAATAGTCCACACATTATTTCTTTTAAATTAGTCCAATTCTTCTTGCATAGATAAAATTCAATTTTCAACTTCCAAAGCTTGGTCTATCCAAGTTGGCTCTAATTGAGAAATAAAAGCAAAATTGCTACATATTTGATGATAAGATGATCTAGTTCTAAATCTATCATACACATCACCAATTATCTGATTTTCAGGATGAGCATACATGAACCTTCAATCTTTAGGAAAAGATGAGTTACCTTCCTCATTTACCTCTGTTATAGATGATCCAGCTTCATCCATTGATGTCTCTAATTGTGGAGCTTCATCTTGTTTATCTTATAATTTTAGTTTTTCCACATTTATTGTAAGGTTTTCTGAATCATCATCAAAATCACTAGTTCTCTTCATAGAGTTAGTATATTCATCAAATTTAACATGAATAGATTCTTTTATAGTCTTAAGTCTTAATTTGTATACTCTAAATGCCTTGCTAACAATGAAATAACCAAGGAATATTCCTTGATCAGATCTACTATTAAAATTTTCAAGATTTTCCTTACCATTGTTAAGAACGAAACATTTACAACCAATAGTATGAAAATAAGTGACATTTTGTTTCTTGCCATAAAGAAATTCAAATGGAGTCTTGTTGAGTATGGGTCTAGCAAAAATTCTGTTGATGATGTAACATGCTGTGTTCATTGCTTTAGCCCAAAATTATTGAGGCAGGTTGTATTTACTCAACATAGTCCTTGCCATTTCTTGTAAGGATCTATTTTTTCTCTCAGCTACTCCATTTTGTTGGGGTGTTCTTTGTAAAAAAAAGTTTGAAGGATTCTATTGCTTTCACATAAATCTATGAACCTATGGTTATCAAACTCTCCACCATGATCACTCCTTATGGCAATAACATAAGAGCTTTATTCATTCTGCACATGCTTGGTAAATACTATAAAGAATGAAAAAGCTTTATCTTTAGATTCTAGAAACATTACCCAAGTGAATCTAGTATAATCATCTACAATGATATATGCATAATGTTTTCCTCCAAGACTTCTAGTTCTTGTTGGTCCAACTAGATCCATATGTAGCAATTAAATGGGTTTTATTGTGTATACTTTTTTATTGTATTTGAATGATTCCTTAACTAGCTTACTTTTGAAGCAAGCATCACACAACTTGTCTTGGTCAAATTTAAGTTTGGGTAAGCCAATAACAAGATCCTTACTATAAATGTTTTAATCAGTTTCTTATTGGCATTTCCTAGTCTTCTATGCCACAACATTGATTCATGTCATTAGTAATAAGATATTTAGCTTGGATATCAAAAAGATCAACCAAATATATATTTCCATGCCTTTTACCAAGTACAACAACTGAATGAGAATTATCTATAATTGAACAAAATTGAGATTCAAATACAACTTTATAACTTTCATCACAAAACTAACTAACACTAAGAAGATTGTGTTTCAATCCTTCTACAAGAAATACATCTAAAATTGTTATAAATGGTGGTTGGCTGATCTTACCAATTCCAACCACTATACCTTTTCCATTGTCCCTAAAGGTTATAGTTCCACGAGATTTTATTTTTAGCTCCATGAACAGTCCCCTATTCTCTGTCATGTGCCTTGAGCAACCACTATCGATATACCATGTGCTGCTCCTTGTGGCTCTCAAGCACACCTACATAGATAAGATTAAGTTTTAACTTTTGGTACTCATTTGACAATGGCTCCAGGTGGATTAGTGGCAGAAAACTTTGGTGCCCCTTTCTTCTTGGGTGCCACTAATCTAGCTGATGGAGACTGAGTTGCTTTTACTATATATGCAACTTCCTTCGGAACCCAGATCATGGTCTGTTTGGGTCTTTATTTTCTTCCAAAAATATTACTTTGTTTCTTATTTTCCTATTGTCCACCTTTCTTCAAGTTTCATTCTCAATAATGTGGAAGTTAAGGTCTTTTTCAGGGCATTATTTTTAGCCTTGACTTGCTCAAGTTCACTAATGGTTTCTTGATTGTTCTTGAGCTTGGATTTTTCTCCTTTAATTTTGAGAATTTAATGGTAATTTTCTTAAGCTCCATTTTAGTCTCCTTATACTAGATTTTCACAATAATGAAATCTAAATATAGTTCATCTAACATCTCCTCATGATTTGGAGTTTCAGTGTCAAAGGTAACTTCTTCTTCATGTATGGCCATGAAGCTAATTCCAACGTGGAATTCATTGTGGTCATCTCTTTTTGATGAGTGCTGACTGATTTGTGCTTCATGTTCTTCATCCTCTTCAGTTTCACTTTCATTCATCATGTTCTCTAGCATTTCCCAAGCCACTAGAGCCTTCATTTTCTTTTTAAATTTTCTCTTGGTTCTTTTGTTGCTATTGTTGTTCTTCTTATCAAAGTATTTTGTACCTCTTCTTTTGCTGATCACTTTGCTTCTAGTCAGGTTTAGGGCAGTCAAACTTCATGTGCTTAGTTTTCCTACAATTGTAGCATGTGGGAGACTCTTTGTATTTGTCTTTTCTTTTTAGCTTATTTCTTAAACTGCTCCCAAATCTCTTCTTCTTTAACATGGACTTGAATCTTCGTGTGATCATTGCCATGTTCTCATCATCATCTTCTACATCTTTCTATTTTATTAATATTTCATGGGTCATGATAGAACCCATGAGCTCTTCTAAGCTCATTGTGTCCAGGTTCTTTACTTCCTGGATAGCTGTAACCTTAGGCATCCATTGCTTTGATAGTGATCTTAGTATCTTCTTCACGATCTTGTACTTTTATACTTCTCTCCTAGATTTTTTAGCCCATTCATAATTTTTGGAACCTTCCAAACATGTTTGATATTGACTCTGTCTCTTTCATGCTAAAAGATTTATATTCCTGCACAAGAAGATTTATCTTAGTCTCCTTCACTTGATTTGTTCCCTCATGTGGAACTTCCAGTTTGTTCCAGATTCCCTTGGTAGTATCATAAGAGAAAATCTTGTCAAACTCAGAGGGTGAGAGGGCATAGTAAAGGCAGTTCTTTGCCTTGACATCTTTTTCAACTGCTTGAATGTCTTCAATGGTATATGCATCTTCTTTATTTAGGACAATCATTCCATCTTTGATTATTTTCCACAGTTTATCATATGTAACAATCAAAAAGTATTTCATTCTCATCTTCTAGTATTGATAGTTTGTGTTATTAAATAATGGGGGTCTAGAAGTGGACTGACCCTCAGTAGAAGTGTTATGGAAATAGTTAGCCATAGGGACCTATTCATCGGTCATATAAACTGGTAAGCAAGAAATAACAAGTGAAGTCTAGTCTGATACCAATTGTTGGTCCCTTATGTAATGGTGGCTCAAGGAGAAGGGGGGGGGGTGAATTGATCCTTTAAAAAATTTGGTGAATTTCAACAAATAGTGCTGAAATAAAATGAGAAAGATCATACAGCACACTGAGACAATAATTTTATAGTGGTTCGGCCCTTAACCCGGTACCTACTCCACTTCTCTAAGTTAGCCTCTCTTGCTAAACTTACACAAGTTGATTTTTCAAGCTCATCAACAAACTTACATAGGTTGGTTTTCCAAGCTCACTAACAAACTTATATAGGTTAGTTGTCAAAGCTTACTAATAACTTATGTGAGAAAATAGTAAATACAGTGTACAAAATGTATGCCTCTTGAAAGGCAGATTATACAAAATTCAGTAATGAAAATACAATAAATATAGCAGTAAAAAGAAGAGATGTTAGACTCTGAGTGTTATTGAGATGATGGATTTGAATGCTTATTTGAATGTAGCTCAAGGGAGTTTATCTCATGGAAGAAAAGTGGGAAGCCTTTGTAAATGCTTGAGTGAATATTTTTGATTTCTCAAAAACATACTTCTCAAGCATTTGAATCTTCCTTTTATAAGTTGAGGAAGATGTCTTCGCTATTTATGATTATTTTAAGCAACTTTCTAACCATTTGAAAAAGAAACTCAAAGCCTTGTCATCTTCTTCTATTTCTGTTCAGCTTTTATCTAGTTTTGAATATTGTTTCCATCCTCAAAACTTCTGTGCTAAGTTTGTTGTAACTTCTAAATGTCTATTTTGGTTTCTAATAATTTCAACAATCATATTCTTACTTCTGAAAGAATTCTGAGGAACTTTTTGGAAAGTTTTGATACTTGTATTTTGCTTCTTATTAACCTTGGCTTGCAAACTTCTAATTTTACTTCTAATAACAAAAGCTATATTAGAAATAGAGTATTCTTCTTCTAATAAAATTATGGATGCATTTAAACTTCCTTTTGATTTTCTTCTAAAGGCTTTGAGAATGCTTCTGATAGGTTTTTGATTCAGAAACTTCCTCTTTTGATTCCTCTTGATTAATTTTTGATTGCATTTGATAAACTTCTAATTGGAGAGGAACTTATTTTGCATTTCTTCTGAGAACTTTTGTATTATTTCTAAAGTTCAAAATTAGTTTCTAATAGCCTGCTTCTGATGGAATTCTAGATACCTTTAGCTTCCTTTTGTTCTACTTTTGAAGACTTTTAGATTACTTTTGATAGATTTCTAATTTAAAAACATTTTTTGAACTCATCAGAAGTTTGCTTCTGATGAACTTTTGATAAGTTTTTATGTCCAGAAACTTATTCTTCTAATTGTAGAAATCATTTTTTGCATTACTTCTGGCAATCTAAGAATTCTGCTATTGTGATTCTGCATAGCATTGTAGTGCTTTTGTGTAGAGTGATGTCTTTTTTGAGTTTGTTTCTAATGATTGTAATCTTTACGCCTTGCATTTGTAAAATTGCTTCTGATAACTGCTTCTGATATTCCAAAATTTCTTCCATCATAGATCTTTGTAACATATCTCCATTTCTGTATTTCTTTTGTGTGGTGTAACAGTATCTGCCATGATTCTAAATAGTTGATTTGTCTTCTGGGTTGGTTTTGTTCGATGAGACAGTGCTTTTGCATTGCTTCTGTGCAGAATAGAACTTAATCAGAACTTCTGTGTAACTGAGATGTCTTCTAGATTAACGGGTTAGTGCTTTTGTATTTTCTTCTATGCTGAATAGAAGTTCAATAGAACTTCTATGTTAATGACTTCAGAGGTTCTGAGTTATATATGCAGAAGTGATTTTCATGTTGCAGAAATTTTGTGTGGACTAGAGCTTATTCAGAACTTCTGTGTTAGTAATTGTAGAAGTTCTAAGGAAGTGTGCAGAAGTGAATTTCTGAAGACAAAGGTTCCATGGTGCTCAGCCTCGAGGGTCAGAATTTCTGTAGAACTTCTATGATGAGTGATAAAAGTTCTAAGCTACTTTTTATTGCAGAATCTTTTTCTGCACTTGCTTCTGTTTGGTTTTGTGTAACTTTTGAGTAATTTCTAAATGAAGAATTGTTAACTTCTAATTTCAAAAACATCATTCTTCTTAGGCCATCTCACTTCTGAGGTGATTCTAGAGAGCTTCTGAACTACCTATGGAGTGTGAGTTTGGCTTGATTTAATCCTAAATCCTATGCATTATTTCTAAAGGGGTTTTGATTTGTCTTCTAGTCTATTTTTGAGAATCTCTGAAATGCTTCTACACATTTTTTGAAATGCTTATGATTTTGAATTTCAAAAATAGTCTTGATCTTGCATTTCTAAAATGCTTCTTAGCATTGTGAGTTGCTTCTTATCTTCATGTCTTGACTTCTAAAATAATTCTGAGTATTTTTGAGTTGCTTCTGGCATTCTTAGTTCCTCCTTAGTTTCTGATGAGATTCTAAGTAACCTTTGAGATACTTCCGAGTTACTTCTTATAAACTTCTAATTGCAGAATCATCTCCTTCTTCTTCTGTTATACTTCTAAAACTTTGAAGTTTTTCTAAAGTTTGAATTCTAATGAACTTTTGATTGTAAGGAATGACTTCTAAATGTATAAGCTTTTTGTGAATTATCTCTGAAGTTCTTTTTGTTGAACTCTTGATTGCTTAGACGTCTTTTGCATTGCTTGTAATAAACTTTTGATAAATTTCTAAATGATTTCTATGAAGACTTGATATATAATTTAAGCTAAATGATTTCCTTAATTCTTTTTAACATATTAATACTGTATTACTTGGAAAGTAAATAGTTAGTATATTAACTCTTCACTCATATATTTGTTCATCATCAAAACTTAACTGCTTAATTACATTCATCATCAAAATCAAACTAAGTAGGAGGATTGGACTCAACATAAGTCTGTTTGGAGTAAGAGTTTATAGATAGGTTAGGTCTGGCTTTGAAGGTCTGGGTTTCTATTAAGTAGACTCAAAAAGAGAAATCAATGTATCTAACTTTAGATTCATTAATTCTTCTATTTAGTCCACTTTATGGGATAGGAGAGAGGCACTTGTGGCTACTTATGTTGAGGGGCTCTAGATGGGTTAAGAATTGGTTAGAGATGAAGGATCTGAGAGATGCTAGGTTGGGTGTGAAGGTTCAGCTAGGTTAGCTTGGTTTAGGTGGGGGATGGTTGGGATGGGGTAGTTCTTGGTCTAGAGGTAGAGGTTTGAGGCCTCAGAGGTTTAGAAGTGGAAGTGGATAGGGTAGGTTCTAACACCCAAGGTGTTGTAAATGAGGAAATTTTTGGTTAAGATATGTATTTGGTCATTGTGAGACGATTTGAAGTATAAATATTAGAATTGTATTAAAAATTTAATATGAATTAAGTGAGGTTATGAGAAAAGTTGGAATTAGGTAAGTTATAGATTGGAGGATGACCAATTGGGTGTATTTTAGTACTTGAGTGAGGATTTTTGTGTAATTTTGTGAATTCATTATGTTAATATGTCATTATTAATGATGGTGTAAATACATGAGAAAAATTCAGCTTTAAAGTGGAGTGAAATCCATAATATAAACTCAATGATTAATATCCTAACATCAAATTAACAATTCAAACATTTTAATTAAACATGAATATCACTAATATCGCTACTCATTTTATTCATTCATGCATTTCATCGAATAGGTCATATGCATTGCATTACTTCAAAATTTCAGCAACATCTATCATGGTTTATCATCCTCCAATTGCATGTCAATAATTAATGAATTTAACACCAAATTATCATCATAGACAAACCAATTAATTATCAATTTCACTAATCATGTTGCACATCTCCACCATCACGCCCAAATCCTACTCCACGCCCACCCATCTTGCTGTATACTTTGTGGACACAATAGGGGTGAAATTTCAATGCCCAATCGGCCTCTACTCTTCATATTAAATGTGCATTTCATATTGGTCTTGTTAGGTGGCTGTATCCAAAAGGGGGAGTTAATTGGGTTTAGAAATTATTTACTTAACCCTTAAGTAATCAATCCTTCTTTTTCATGATTGTGTGCTAATCAAAAATAAAATGGACAATATAACAATGGAAAGCCAGAAAGTAAAATAATTACACACACAAATTATAGTGGTTAAGGCCTTTCCTTGGCACCTACTCCACTCTCCAAGGTTTACCAACCTTGTGTTCCACTATACCCTATGGAATCACACTTGGTTAACTCATACACTAGTTTCCTGAGCTCACCAGAAACTCACACTGTTGTTTTTTCTAAGAGCTCACCAAAACTCTTACAATGATAGTTTTTCTAAGAGCTTACTATTAACTCATACAATCTAGTTTCTCTAGAGCTAACCAGTAACTCTCGAACCTTGGTTTTTCAATGAGCTAACCAAGAACTCTACAAATCAATGTGTACAAAGAAATGCATTTGCCTAGGTGGATGAGTACACCCAGTTAAAGTATAAATATGAATGATGAAACAATAAGCACATTATAGTGGATTTGAACACCTTTGATTATAGTGTTGATGTGGCATTGAAGCTCTTTGATCTTAGTGGCACCTTGGAGTGAATACACTTGGGAGACTTGAATGGGTTTTTTGTTATTTTATTCACCTTTGTCACTTAGAACCCTCAAGCTCCTTGTTTCTTGATAATCTCTAGGAAGACTTGATCCTTGAATAATCTCCTTGTAATGAAAAAGATCTTCCCTTGATATATTTGAAAAAAGTAAGCCTTGAATGGATAAAGAAAGATGAAGTTCTTGAATAATATTTGAAGATTGAAGATCTTGGCCTTTGTGGATTACAAGATTTTTGATGAAGATTAAAGCTCAATCTCTTACTTCTTCTTTTCACTTCTTTTCCTTTCAAATGTTCATAAACTTCTCCTTAAATAGATCTCCAAAAATCTTGACTATTGAAAGAAGTAGGGCACAAGTCGTGGCTTTGCAATGTTCAAAATTTTAATCATTTGACGTCTGTGGGCGATATAGCAAGCTGCTGGGCCATTCAGCTACGTGCAAAGCAATATGACAAGCAGTATATCCAAGTGGCTATGGTTGGTCTTCTACAAAAAGTCCCAAACTATCCTTGTTGTCCATCCACAAGTGGCTGGGCTAAGTGCCTACGTGCCGGGCAATAGGCACAAGTAGTAGGGACCTTGGCAGGTTGTATGCTCTGTTGCTTCTTCATACATGGTTTCAGGCTTGGCTTCTGTGCCCGAAAATGGTAGGCAATATTTGCAGGCTATTGAGCCGAGCGGCTATTGTCTTACACTTAACTATTTGCACTTTTCCACTTTGAGACTTTAATATCATGCATTATAAATCAAAATACATTCATCCACGAATGATTTACACAAGTTGTAAAATATGGATAGGCAATCTGAATCATGTTTTTGTAGAGAATGAACTGAATCAAACATATTTTACTTATATGAATGATATTTTCATAAAGCACATCTATTTTCTTCTTTATCAAATAACAAAAACATATAAATGATCCTACAAATAACAATATGATACACCAAACTGAATGCATTATGGACCATGATAATTTCTTTATCTCAAAGAATTTAATATGCTTGCACAAATAATAACTCATTATGACATATATATTTCAAGCATATATAAATTTGATCCATTATAGAGTGATATATCAAGATATATGCAGTATGAATCATATTCTCATTCTTCATGCATATACAAGGTATCTTTATAAAACTTATTTACATATGATCCAAGATATTGAGACAATAAACATGATTGAACACATTATAGATCAAGACAACTTCTTCTTCTTAAACTAATATCAAATATGTGTGTATGCTTGCATAAATAATGAACCAAATATATACATATAAGGCATATTTGTTTACATATCAAGCTTTCTAAATTGGAAGCATCGTTAGTATAAAGCAAGTCTAAATACAAGTTTTGATATTCATCAAAATCATATCCTTTGGACTAACATTTTGTGTCCCCTATGAAAATCAAAATAAATTCCAACATTTACCCCATGAATAGACCATGGTTTTACAATGATCAGCTCTAGAAACAAAATTGCAAGTATTAGTTGTGAAATCACTTACTAAAATCCTTTCTTATGTTGCTTTCCTCCACAAAATGTGAAGCTTCAACTTAATTCTCCAATTTTCTCCACATGCAGTAGCCAACTAAGAGAAACAGATCTTTCCTCTTGCACGTCAAAAAGGGAAGAGCCTTTGTGGATTCAATACGTAGATGAGAATAACACATGAAAATCAATTTTTTTTTCTAGCCAAAATCAAAGGAAAAAGGGGCATGAGATGGGGATTGCAAAAGGGTGTGAGAATGGGTTGCAAGAGGGGAACAATTGGGTTTTGGTGAGGGTGGTGGAGCATCATAAGTGCTCCCATTTCAGTGCTCTAGCTGTGAGCATGCCCTAACTTATACATGCAATCCCTATTACCCATGATTTCTTACAATTAAAAATATTTATGCCTCCCTTTCAAATATATTAATGTACATGAATAATCACAACCCAAATTCTACTTTGCTTTTATATATAAATGTCCTAATTTGCATAATTAAATCTCTTTGCATATTTAATCCATTTATGCACATAAAGTACCCTTTTTGCAATATGGATTATGCCATGCACCATGGAAATCAAAACTCATCTTTTAAATACCTCACATAGCATAATTAAATTCTTCCACCAATTTAAATACATTCGTTTGCATAATTACCCCCAAAATAAATATTTAGAGGAAAATTTCTTACCTCCAAAATTCAAGGTGTCACATAATTTTTATATTATTTACATGCCTTTATCTCAATGAGTCTTTCATACAAACTTTTAAAATTATTTTTGCATAAATAGTATATAAAATTTTAAAATTTATCAAGTTGAATCTCATCATTTGCGTCCTTAATTATCCACCCGGAGTAGATTTAGTGCATTGGGCATAACTTCTTCATATCACATCCAAATAATGTTATTCTTGATAAGTTGAAAGATGATTTCAAGGGCTACAACTTTTATGTTGAATACTGTTTCTAAATCATCCAAATTATATGCTATAAATTAGATATAAGTAATGCCATTTTCATGCACTGCTTCTTTTTTACATACTTTGGTGCTCAATATGCAAATTAAGTTCATACACCATATACATATAGATGATGATCTAATTTAGAAAAATTTCCTTCCTCACCTCAAGTAATCTTATGAATAATAATAATAAGATTTTTCTTGCACCAAAATCCTAGGCGTCACATTCCACCCTCTTTATAAAATGTTTCATGCTTAAAACTTTAAATATCATTTAATTTTTGTTATTTCCTCCTGTCCAAAAAGGCACTCTTTCAGATTATTTCATATTTTGCAAATTTGTATACACATGATACACCATGCAAGCTGTCCTACTAATCATTTAAGACATGCTCACTGTACTAACCATAACACTCAAACATATTCTCATCTAAGATGCTCACCATCACTATAAGCATTGACTTTATTCATAAAAGCTAAATGACAATCACCCATTCATGGGGATCATATATCGACTTCATAGTATATAATTATATATGAATAGCCACATATACAATTAATTAAACCAAGGTATATACTCATAACTCACATGTTATTATACACAACTCATATGCAAGCAATATAGTTATTCCTTTACATCAATACATATACATTACATTAAAGCAACCATTTACGATGTGCCTTGCTCTCTCCCTATTCCTTGGCTATCAAGCTTGCCAGGTCCATGACAGTCTCTCACTGTTATCCATGGCACCCTGCCCTCATTGTTCCATTGGACTCACAAATTAACCGAATTAGAGACAATGCCATCATCACATCTATGCTATCAAGGCACATCCACACCCTACCGTGTCATAACATATCTAGGTCATCCGGGTTGGTAGACTATATCAAAGTATTACAGTCTCATTAAATGCAATGTCACTATATCCAAACATTACAATTCTATAGTATGTTATATAGTAATATAAAAGAATGATAATAAAATAAATGCAACATCCATATAATACTCATAATTCATCAAGATCATGATCATGCAATAAATCCAGGCCCTCTAGGCCACCACTTCTCAATACCAGGCCATCTAGGCCTCCACATCATATTTGGGCTATCTAGGCATCCATGCCAAGTAAAGGTCATCTTGGCCATCACCCCATATGGGTGTTAGGTCATACCAAGCTATTAAGGCATCACAACCAAGCCCTAAGCCATCCCAAACCTCCGCACTGTCAAGGTGCATCAATATCAAGCATAACTATGCCACCACCAAGGCATGTCTATCAAATCTATAACCACACCCCCACCATGGTATGGCGACACCCCATGGATGCGTAGCGTATTTAGTGTCCTATGATGAACACACACGCTGTAGTTGTCTTATTAGATCACCACTAAAGCATATCCACACACACCCCGTGGGTGTCTTATGGGATCTAGGCCTCTATCAATGGTAAGGCTACCTCTCCATATCCTAGCCTCTACCATATCTGTGTTATGTAGGAATAATCATAACATATCGGTGGATTTTTTGGTGGCTTCCATCACACCCCCAATATCTCATCACTCCAACCTCCGATCATCACATCCCCTAGACACCACATATATCTCCTATATATACAAAATTTCATCAATCAATTACATTAATCAAAATGTTTCAACCTAAGTAGCTCAGGCATATATCAAAATTCACTATCAATCATATGGGGGAATACACAAGGTCATCAATCACATTATCAATCAAAACAACTCAATTAAGCCATATCAACATCCAATATCAATCAATACATAGAGATATATTAATTCGGCATTCCCAATCATAGTATGCATACGAATTCATTCAATCACAATGCTCATAAACAAGAAACAATAAAGTAGCTATTCAACAATACATAGGCATACCATTATTTACAATAATCAATCTTAGTCATAGGTTCCATCAAGCAACACTCAAAAGTCATGGCATACAATTCACTATAAACTCATTCGCTTCTTAGTTAAATACACCAACCAACACAACACATATGATGGGTAAACAGCCCCACCATGTCATGACATACCATATCCAGTCAAATCAATCAAATACATAACTAGGGCTCACACAACCATATTGGTATAAGGAATCTAATGATTTCACCATGTACCAATTAAACAAACTAAACAGAATTTAGTTTCTAACACCTATTCATGAAACTTTCTACTTACACTATAAGAATAATATACAAGTATCCAATTACGGTGTGCACATGGGCACCAACATGTTTCCGCTGCTCTACTCTGATCATAGTAAGTATATGCTACCTATATAAATATTCATTTCAGTCATACTTGTACTATCACAGCACCTTCTTAGTCATTACCATTAACACCAGTTATGCATTATCACAACAATTTACAACCTTAAACTAACATCCTCTCATGTTCCCATGGGTTCATCTACTCATATTAGGCATTTCATTCTCTATCTCCTTTCAATAGCCCTTACCATCATGATTCTGGGACTTACCACATACCACACTGTCTCGGTGTCAGAGAAACAGAGCACTAATACCATTCTGTCACACCCTAACCTAGGGCTTATAGGTTGTGCCATTACCCTAATTTTTTTTATATTTAAGAAAAATATTCTGCCAAAAATCTAAGAAAATCTACCCTGAATTATAGATATCTATACTTGTGCATTTATTAATCATTTCAAATCATAACTCCTAATAAGTAAAAAACATTAACCTACATAAAAAATCAAGGCCATCCATACCCATAGCAGCCCAGGACTAGCCCCATTGTGATGGCAATGAACATAATTGAAATAATATACATCCATCCATAGTATCACAAATATCTATCACTATGATATGCTGATATAATTCATTATACATCATTTGGAATCTTTTAAATATACTTATATAATTACGCAAATACACTATAACATTATAATCCTAATCAATCATACCACAAAAGATTTCTTCAATCTTCCTCATAAGTCTCCAATCCACAATTAGAATACTTAACTTGCCAGCTAAAAATTTAAAATAAAGGTGTGACTCCAGGTGAACTCAATAAATATGTAAGATATAAAGCAATAATCAACAACAAACATCAAGTGGAATAACATATTCTATTCCATAAAATCACATTCACTACACAAGTAAATCCATAGCATAATGAACTTACTAATAATGTACTCACATTTCATCATGAGATGTAAACCACGTTTATCTAAGCACCTCACATCACATCAAAGCCACTCTAGCCACATCATAATTGTGCCATTCAGGCACAAAATATCAGACGATGTCATACTGGCATAAAACATATTATATTAGATCTATGCAAGTGTTACATCAAAGGTAACTCATTTACTATACCCACATATAACATGATAGAATGTTTCTCATTCCATCAATACACCTATTCAAATAACATAGTAAACGATATACATTTTTTATATTCATGATCCCCATCTATGCACATATTCTTCCATCATTAACATTATGATCAACATCAGGGAATACTCATTATCCCTTTTTTCATGCATCCACATCATGTACCACCACATCATATAGCACAAAAAGAAGAAGCATGGGATAATCTCTATCCCCGTTAATCCATACATTCATCCATGCATAACAGAGAAAGAATTGGGGAATATGTACTATTCCCATCTGTCCACACATGTACAACAAAATGCATATCAACACCATCATGGGATGGTCTTTATCCCATCAAATTCACACAATCACATATTATAATGAATACCATTCAATACATAATCATGGGATACTTGCTATCCCCACTATTCCCCACATACATACATATATCAAATGAAAAGTTATGTGATATCTACTATCCCCTTCTATTCATACATACTTGTGTACAAAACATGGGATAATTACTATCTCCATCCAACAATACATTCAATCAGAAAATAGTCTACTTACCTTAATGAGAACCATTTCACAACTTCTCACATTGCATAACTTGGTTTTTCATCAATGCCCCAATGGTTCTATACATATCATAATTAAATTTACATATATTAAATGAACATCCAACTCAATTCCATAAATTACACTACAAGGTAAAATTCACCCAACCATTTCATTAGGGTATATTCTCATTTTATTATTCGATTACACATCTCTTACACTTTTTCTAGTGGGATTCATCACCCTTTTCAAGTTATAAGTTTGTATGATTCCATTTTGGAAGTTTTCACCCAAATCACTAATGATTTCTTCACTTGAGTCCCATAATTAAGACTTAATTTTTGTCTCTAAACATTACTTCACTCATTTCCACAATTATGTTGGCTCAATAAAGTCAAAATAGCCCTATGGAATCAAGATTACTATTGTTTATAATGGTTACAAAATTTCAGTTTTATAGTCCACTTTTCAAGCTACCAATGTGAGGCTCTTAATGCATCTTTTTCACATGGAAGTAATAAAATTTCAAGGGCACAAACCTAGTTACTTCCTGTCCTCTTTCTTGTACTAATTCAAGATAAATAAACATCATATTAACCTGCAAAAATTTGTTTACAAATTTGTTCAATTTGGGACTATTTTAAGGCGATTTCAAGTGTAAATTTATACTCCAAAGCACTCCTATCGTTGCCCATTCTTTTAACCATCCTCTAACATTCATTTACTATATAAAACAACTTGTATTTGGGATTTATTAATGTTTAATTAGGGCGGCATCAAAATTATTTAATCATAATTCACTTTTCACATAGGCATTTCATCAAACATGTGATATGCATGCATAAATCTTTAAATTTTCAGCAATATGCACTTTGTTTAATGGATTCTCACCAATATACACTCAATGATTAATGATCCTAACATCAAATTTACATCTAAAACATTTCAATTAAACATGAATATCACTAATATCGCTACTCATTTTATTCATTCATGCATTTCATCGAATAGGTCATATGCATTGCGTTACTTCAAAATTTCAGCAACATCTATCATGATTTATCATCCTCCAATTTCATATAGTAATAATTAATGAATTTAACACCAAATTATCATCCCAAAAAAATCAATTAATTATCAATTTTGCTAATCATGTTGCACATCTCCACCATCACACCCAAATCCTATTCCACGCCCACCCATCTTGCTGTCTATTTTGTGGACAATAATAGCAATGAAATTTTAACACCCAATCAGCCACTACTCTTCATATTAAACATGTGTTTTTTGTCCCCATTAAAATCAAAATAATTCCAGCATTTACCCAGTGAATAGCCCAAGTTTTTATAATGTTCAGCCCTAGAAAGAAAATTGCAAGTATTAGTTGTGAAATCACTTGCCAAAATCCATTCTTATGTTGCTTTCCTCTACAAATTGTGAAGTTCTAATTTAATTCTCCAATTTTCTCCATGTGTAGCAGCCAACCAAGAGAAACAACTCCTTATCTTTCCTCTTGCACATCAAAATGGGAAGAGTAATACGTAGATGAGAATAGCACTTGAAATCAATTTTTTCTAGCCAAAATTGAAAGAAAAAGGAATGTGAGAATGGGTTGCAAGATGGGAATGATTGGGTTTTGGTGAGAGTGGTGGAGCATCATAAACGCTCCCATTTTAGTGATCCAGCAGCGCACATGCCCTAACTTATACTATTACGCATGATTTCTTCTAATTAAAAATATTCAATACCTCCCTCTCAAATATACTAATGTACATGAATAATCACAACCCAAATTCCAATTCGCTCATGTATATAAATGCCCCTATTTGCACAATTAAATCACTTTGCATATTTAAATCCATTTATGCACACAAAGTACCCTTTTTGCAATATGGATTATATCATGCACCATGTAATTCAAAGCTTACCTTTTAAATACCTCACATAGATAATTAAATTCTTCCACCAATTTAAATAAATTCATGTGCATAATTTCTTGAAAAATAAATGTTTAAAGGAGGATTTCTTACCTTAAAAATTTGACGTGTCACATAAAAATTAATAAATCATTTGCAATTTTCATATTAGTTACATGCCTTTATCTCAATGAGTCTTCTATACAAATTTTCAAAATTATTTTGCATAAATAAAATTTAAAATTTTAAAATTTATCAAGTTAATCTCATCATTTGCATCCTTAATTATCAACCAGGAGTAGTTTCAATGCATTAGGCATAACTTCTTCATAGAATATCCAAATCATGTTATTTTTGAAGTGTTGGAAAGATAATTTCAAGGGATACAATGTTATGTTGAACACTATTTATAAATGATCCAAATTATATGCCAAAAATTGGATACAAGTGACATCATTTTCTTGTACTACTTTTTAACATACTTTCATGCCCAATATGCAAATGAAGGGTGGTAGGACTGGGAGTAGATTTGGGTGAAGGTTGAGGTTGAAAGTGAAAGAAAGTGATTGGGTTAGGAATGGGTGATTGAAGGATTTCTCTCTTAAAACTATAGCCAGGGTCTTCGAGTTAAAGGTAAGGGTAGTTTATGTTAGGAGAATAATGATTAGTCCTATGCAATCTTTCTCCAGTTGCCTGAATTGCATAAAAATTGGCCTTTTTCTTGGCCATGTATTCTTAAAAAGGAATAATGAGGGGTTCTTTGGTGGAGTTGGAGGGTGCTTGGGTAAGTAAAAAGGAGGTTTAAGGTTTGGGTTCTGTTTTGACTGTAAGTTTGGGTGTTGGCTTGGTGGAGGATTTAGTAGAGGAAGTGATGGAAATAGTTTGGTCTTGGGACTTGGTTCTTGGTGAGGATGGTTGTTTGGGTTGTGATTTAGATTATGGCTTTAGCTTTGAAAGAAGGGATTTTATGGTAGGTTTGATTTTGGCTTCTAGGAAGGCTTGGTTGAGTTTTAGGCTTAAGTTGAGTTGGTTTGGATTGGGTGGAGGGGCTAAAAGGAAGGTTAGGTTTAGTAGCTTGGGAAGGCTAAGTGGGTTGAGATGGAGGGTTTTCAAGTTTTGATGTTGGTTTATAGGTTCAAAAGGAATGGGTGAGGAAGTTTTAGGTTGAAAGGTTTGGTTTTCATTGGTAGGTCTAATTGTGAAAGGGTTTTGGTGATTTTATGTTAGTAAGGATAGGTCTGTGTGGAGTTAGAATTTATAGATAGGTTAGGTCTGGTTTGGGAAGGTCTAGGTTGCTATTGAGTAGACTCAATAAGAGAAATCAATGTATCTAACTTTAGATTCACTATTTCTTCTATTTGGTCAACTTTATAGGACAACAGAGAGACACTTGTGGCAACTTGGGTCATTGGGTTTTCTAGCCTAGTGTAGAGGGGCTTTAGGTGGGTTAGGAATTGGTTAGAGATGAAGGATCTAAGAGATGCTAGGTTGGGTCTGAAGGTTTGGCTAGGTTAACTTGGTTTAGGGGGGGGGGGGGTGGGGTTGGGGTAGGTCCTGCTCTAGAGGTTGAGGCTTGAGGTCTCAGAGGTTTAGGAGTGGAAATGGATAGGGTAGATTGTAATACCCAGGGTGTTGAAAACAAGGAAAAATTTTATCAAAATATGTATTTGGTCATTGTGAGATGATTTGAAGTATAAATATAAGAATTGCATTGAAATTTTGATATGAATTAAGTGAGGTTATGAGAAAAGTTGGAATGAGTTAGGTTAGAGATGGGAGGATGACCAATTGGGAGTGATTTTTAGTACTTGAGTGCGAATTTTTGTGTAATTTTGTAAATTCATTTTGTTAATATGTCATTATTAATGATGGAGTAAACACAAGAGAAAAAGTCAGGTTTAAAGTGAAGGGATATCCACAAAATGTTGGATAGCATGTTGATATTATGACATAAGAATTTGGTGCCACGACACTACTTCAGAAGATGGAATAAAGTGGCATCCAGCGAGGTGGATGCCGCAAATTAGAATTGGATGCTGTGGCATCCAAATTTGATGCTGCAGTATCACTTCAGCATAGGGCAAAATTTTGGGCAATGAGCAACTTGATGCCACGACACAGGTTTTCGATGCCACAATATCAGTTTTGTAGTGTGCTAGAGCATTGAAAAATCCAACTTTTTAAATGCCAATCTATCCCATTTTTCTTATTCTGTTCCATTTTTCTTTCTTCCATGCCCCATACCCTTGCTCTAAACCCATTCATGCCTAAAACTTGGTGATTTTGCTAGGAAACATGGGAATTTAGGTGAGTAATCATCCATGCATCCTTTCTAGCTTGGGTTTTTTATGTTGGACGGAAGAAAATGGAAGAAACATTGGATTCCCACCAAATGGATGGAGTTACATGAAGCTTTGAGCTTAGATCTTCATTTGGAGAGGATGACTATGCTTATAAGCAAAGGTAAGCTCGATTTCCTAACTGAATTTCAAATTTCTAATTTTTAAGGCTTTGGAGAATAATGGATTTTTTGTGCTTAAATTGGTATATATGATCATAAATGCATGGAGGAATGATTTAATATAATGATTATTGTGATTGGGAATGTAAAATTTATGATTTATATGAATTAAGGTTTTTGTGCAAAGTGAAAATTGGGGATTTCTTGATTTTTGTTAAATTAATCATGGGGTAAATGAATAATAGCATGATTATCATATTTTAGAATTTGTATGGAATAATTTGGACCATTGAAATCGAATTTATGATTGTGCCCTAGTTCAAGGTTAATGAGAATTCCTATGAATGAGCCATGTAAGCCATGAATTGAGTAGAGTTAAAGCATAATTTAGTTATTTATAACTTGCTTAAATGCTAATCATGTAAGATACTAGATAAATATGTGAACAAGAAGGTTTCTAATGATAATTATCAAGAAACCCTCATTTAACTAGTATTTATCATACATTTGATAATTATAGCCTGAGATTGGCTATGAATGATGTGTTGAATACAGGATAATAAATGAGATTTTACTCTATATAGGATGATTTGAGAAGGATGAAAAGGAATGGAGTTGGAAGAGTTTTCTAGATAAATGCATGAGTATATTAGCCTATTTGTTTGAATCCGGGCTTGTGTATTTTACTCGAGGATAACGGATATCCTATTTGTTAGGCATGCATATGTTTGACTCCTATGATAATTAATGATTGATGTTTATATTGATTTTGTGAAAGCATAAATGTTTGGGGTAGTAAATATTCTTAGAATTGAAGTTATTATTGTTTGGTTTATGATGAGAATCATGATGTGAATTGAATAAGTATCTTATGATACTTATTATTTTGTATAGATTTCTATTAAAAGGAATAGGAAATAGAGGGAATGCGAATAGAATAAAAAGTGTCAGGCATACTTATATGTGTTTTGGACGTGAACATATTATGATCTTAACTTGAATGTAATTGTATATTGAAATAATGAGCAGGATTATAAAATATTGATTTCTGTAATTTGTGCCTACTTACTGAGTTGCCCAGACTTATGCCTTCTTGTTTAAATTTTTAGTTGATAGGTCAAGCAAAGGATTTATGAGAAAGACAGAAGACCTTAGGATGGTATGATTGAATAGTAGTAGGATTGGAATCTCTTTGTATAATTGTATATTAGAAATTTTCATAATTTATTCATGTAATTATATTTAAAGGATTTAAATTGATGTATTAAAGAAATGAATTGTCATGTCTTAGTAATAATTGTTTATGATATATGGATAAACCTGTATGATTGTGAAATTGTGTATGATATGGAAATGGAGTATATTATTGCCAACATGGTGTGAAACAGGTTCTGGGCTATGGGTAAGTTGGGCCATCTTAATGATTTAAGGTTTGATTTATATTTGTTAGAATTTTAATTGATTAGATTTATGAGTTTGGGTTTTAGAAATTTATTTGAATGATTGTGTATCAGGTTTAAATATTGAAAATACAAGGTAAATTTTGTTGAATTTTGACAAAATTTCATTAAAATCAGGAAAACTAGAGGGGAAATAATGAAAAGTAGAGGCGTGACAAAATGAGATCTGAGTAGCCCCACCCTAAAAATGATGAATTTGTAGTGAAAACAAAGGCAAATAACCAAGGTCATGCCTTGAAAGGCGGGGCGTGACATAGGAGTGTGTTGTTACTGATGCACTTAATTGTTCTTCATCTCTTTCTTCTCCTCTCTTGTCATGCCCCATTTTCTGAGGTGCAATTTATCATTTTACACTGTATTTTCACCTTGACTTGCTGTAAGGCCTTGAAATTTTCAAAAATGTAAAATTTTGCTACTGTAAATTTTTGGTGGTTCGACTTGCTGTATAATTAAATTTATGAGAAAATTATTATGAAAAATATATGAAATCGAGTGGATTATTAATATAAATATGTAGATGAAGTTGGGAATACATTAAAGTATTTTAAATAAATGATTTAAGTGACAAAGTAAATGAATTTAAAGCAGTAGAATGCTGAAGGTGTAAATTCAGGAAAATATTAAATTTTATCATAGAAAAATAGTAACAATGGATGAAAAATATATATTAATGTGAGGATGATGAGGAAATATATTAATCAATGATTTATAGGTGAATTAAAAATCAAAAATTGCATGTGAAAAGCTAAAAAATTAAGTTGCTGGTAATTTTTGGCAAATTTTGGTTAAAATTGAATTAATTGACAAATAACTAATAAATTTTGCAAAGATTATATTTAATGGATAGATAATTAATTTGGACATGTGAATTATTAATTGAATGATTTACATATGCCAAACATGAGGACCAGATAGGATTTTGAAAATCAAAGATAAGTGCATGTGTATAGAATTAAGTGGAGCATGGACTACAAAAAAATCAATATAAATATCAATGTTATAGGTATCCCCATCTTCTCCGAACATGCAAGCATTTTCCCATTCAACTTCAACGTGGGTTTCTTTCCCCCATCATCCCAACTTGCAAATTTAGTTAATTTTGCTTCAAAGTATCACTAGTAAATGTTAGTGGCTCTAGTTCCCAATTTCTTACAGATTAAATGAGTAGTAGCCGCTCAAATTTGAAGATTGGTTGCTGATTAGTGGGACTCATTATAGGAGCTTGAAGATTAAGGTAAGTGTTTAATCTACTTTACATGTTAATGCAGTTTAGGAAGAAAATTCGTGCAAAATCATGTGGAAAAATTGATGAAAAATCAAACCCTAAATTACTAGGGTTGCCGAAAATTTTAAAAAGGGGATATGGGGCTATAATTAGAGCATTTAATACATGATTAATGACTGATTAAAATCAGTTAGGGATTCATAATTAAGTGTACAGCTAGTTCCACACTAATATTTTTTTATGAAACTTAATACAATTTTTTCCACTGATTAGACTATAAATTTGGAAAGAGATTAAAGCATCATTAAGGGTATAAATTGGAGTGTAAGGTCTATGCAAATTACTCAATTAATTAAGGTAAGAAGGTAGTTGTTTTAAGTTATTTTAAGTTCAATTTGATTTCTTTGAATGATTACAATTTGGGCACTTGTAATTTGAAATTTTTGTATATGAGTTACATGATTTTAAATATGCATTATCTTTCTCATGCAACCATAATTAATGTATTGGATTATCATAAATTAAATTGCATTAAAAATAGTGGAATTCAGATGAACAGTGCACTTACAGAATGCCTTACCAAGTACCCCTCTTGAGGTTGATTAAAACCCAATTTAGTGATGTAATTTAGTAAAAAAAAAATATTAGGTTAAAATAGATATAATGGAATACTAGCATGTCAAATTTAATGAACAAATTCTACCGTTTGACCCCTCAAAAAAATATGAACATTAAATATCCTGAAAATGAAATGCTGATAACATCCCACTTTTGAAATTTTGCTTTATTTTTAATCTTCTCATTTTGAACTATTTAAGCTAAAATTTTTATAAAAATTCTATTATATTATTTGGAATGATGTAAAAATTTTGAGGGCCAAAAGAGATGTATAATTCTGTCTAATATTTTTTCTTTATATTTTTATATTTAATTTTAAATTGATCAATTTACATTATTTTGATCTAAAATTTGTATCAATTATTTTTCATATTATTAGTAATTTATAAAAAATATTTTTAGGTTAATTAGATATTTATAAACTAGTAAATAATAATTTTATTTTAGAAATTATGTATATATATTCTACGCCCCCAGGAGTGTCGATAAATTTTAATTTTGGCGCAAAGCCTAATGTGGCTCATATACGTATTTTATGATGGTCATGGGGCCAATCTATGTCCGCCATGTGGCGAGAAGTGGCATGGTTGGTTAGTGGGTGTTTGTGTGGGCAGCCAGCACGGCCGAGCGTTGCTATTGGCTTGGATAACCTGATTGCTATGATTGACCAAAGTAGCTTCTGTAGACGTGTTTATGGAGAACTGGTACTCTTGTGAGGCGATGAGGGTGGGGTGCCACTGGATATAGCAGTATGGCTATGTGGGCATGGTTGGTTTCTAGCCGAGAATGCCAAGATGGACCTAATGGGTTGAAGAGTGAAAGAGTAGTGTTCTGGTTTGTGTGCCTCTTGAAGAGGAGTGTGGATGATTGCGAAGTGTGTGGATGGTTGAGAAGTGTGTGGATGATTATGGAGTATGTGGATGATGGTGGAGCCATGTACTAGTGTAGGAGGTAGTCGTGGATTAGCAGATAAAAAGGGCAATATGATGTGTCGATATTCACGCTGGTATTAATCAGTTAATTATATATACAATATCATTATGAGTATGTGTATGAAATAATTAATGAGATATTAACATTAAAATCTTAATGAACTTAGCCATTGACTGACTATGACATCCTGCATATGGCATGACATGTTTTGTTTAGTTTCATTATTGTTTATTGCTCTATTTACTGCTCTTTATTATATTATTTATAGTCATATTTTTCTGCTTACCTACTTACTGAGTTTTGCCCAAACTCACCCTTTTATTTAATTTTTTAGCTGACAGGTTGGAGGACGGAGCCCAACAGGGTGTTGGGTCTCGTGATAGGGCTAGGCCATGATACTAGTAGAGGCTTAACTTCTTTTCAGGGTATATGATGATGTATATTATTGTATGGAATTTGGATGTATATTAGACAGGTATCATTACTTAGTTTTACAGCATGTCATTTTATGGTATGGGTGTATATGATTTGACAGCTAGGGTAAATTATACCTCAATCTTGGTCTATGGGTGTTGTGGTGATGTGCATTTTGGAGGTTGCAGTTATATAATTTGGTGGAAAATGGTAGGGCTTTGAGACGGCTATATTATATTTGCATATTTGAGGGTATTTGTTATACAATTATTATAGTTTAGCATGTTGTATACAAGATAACGGTGGTAAATTATGGGAGACTCTGCCAAAATTTCCTTTGAATTTACCACTAGTAATGCTCTAGGGAGGAGGGGCGTTACACTTGCTCAGTTTTAGAATAGGGTGCTTGAGTCCCATTTTGGAACTCAACTAATTTCTACAAAAAAATGAACAGCATTTCCCCTAAATTATTAGGGTTTAACTTGTATAATATTTATCAAATAAAATAAAGCAATGATATTAATCCTAAAATATACATGCCCATACTCCCACAGCTCAAGATTTTGGTGAATCATGATGACACTCCACATCTTTCTAATTATACAATTTCATTTATAATATAATAAATAATTCGCTAAGATATGCCTTTACACCACTTATACATTATTTGAGATCTCATGAATACAAACATACAAATGCACTTAAAATTTGCAATTTCAACTCATTATATCAAAATTTAATTGTCTTCAAATCTTGCTTCTTAGTTCCAACTCACAGTTGGAATTCTCTACTTCACCTGCTAACTAAAAAATATAAATAAAAAGGTGTGAGTTTGGGCAACTCAGTAAGTAGGCATGATTCAAAAATAATAATGAATTAAAATAACATGTTTACTCCCAACATCACAAACATATCCCAAAACATTCTACTTCATGCATTAATCATTTTCCCTTATGAATCCATTATCAATTTCATCTTTATATCGCAAAATTCACTTTTCATGAATCTTCCAAAACTCTAACTTAACAAAATTATAAATTTCAATGCCCAATTAATTTTTAAAACATCATTAAACATGAATAATTCATTTTTTCTATGATTTGACAATACAATCTCGGCATTTTCCCCAAATAGTTACTGCTCATAAATGGGTAAAAACCCTAGCAAGGTTAAATTCATGAATTTTCACATTTAAATCACTAAAATTAACTTATTAAATAATTCACCCATGTTTAATACAACATACACCATGAAATTTCTCCCAAAAATTACTATTTATGAAATTTACAAAACCCTAGCTAAGCAAAAACAAAAATTCGAATGGAAAAAATCATCTTACTAAAGATTTCAAGCATAACTTCCATTCATCGATGAAAATCCAAGCCTAAAGTTTCAAGTAGCACAATCCATTTGCACCAAACAACATTTTCTTCCCCAACCACAAACCCAAAAGTTGGGTTTTATCATCTTTATCAAGAAATAATGAATTCTCACTTAAAAAATAGGAATCCCCTAGCTAAATCATAGTGGAATCATACTAAATGAGGTTTAGGGCATGATTTTGAGGCATGAGAGAAGAAATGGAATGGAAAATAATGAAACAAAATGGATTTGGGGGTTAAAAAGTTGTGTTTTTCTGATGCTCTGATGCTCCGATGTTCCACAGGACCCTTGCTGCGATAGGGGAAAGTCTTGCCACGGCAAGGACTTGCTATATAGGCTAAAACATTAATTTTTGAAGTCTTGCCATAGCAAAAAATTGCCTTGCTGCAGCAAGGTCTTGTTGTAAGCTCAAAAGTTAATTTTCTAGAGCCTTGCCGGGGTAGAGAAATGCCTTGCTGCAGCAAGGTCATTCTGTCCAATATAGTGTTAGTATTTTTATCATAACTTTTACATACAATATCCAAATAACCTAATTTTTAAGAAATTGGAAAGATAACTTTAAGGGATACAACTTTTATGTTAATTCCAAAGCAGCCCCAAAACATGTCAAAATTTTGGATAAAGTAACCCAATTTGTTTATCGCATTATTTTTTAGTCATTTGGAATACTTTTGGTATATTAGTCATAACTTCCTCATATGACATCTGAATTGAATGATTCTTCTTCCATTAGATAGATAATTTCATGATGTAAAACTTATATTTTAAACATTATTTCAAATGTAAAACTTATATTTTAAACATTATTTCAAATGTAAAACTTATATTTTAAACATTATTTCAAATTAGTCCATTATCTATGTCAAAAAATAATCATAATGAGCTCTTTTTCAAATTCAACATTTTCATAATACATACTTATACTCCTTTAGTTTTCTTCCAAATTTTCCACTTTTTCTCTCATCCATCATCACTAAACTTTTAATCATTTCATTTTTCATTACTCTCATGAATAATCCTCCTAAAATTCTTATTTAAGAAATCAACTCTCACTTAAAACTCAATTGATAACCCATTCATCACAAAGGCTATTCAAAATCAAAATTCACACTTATGAAATATCATCCATAGCCTCATTTTATATCAATCACTTCATATATCAACAAGATTACTTCCCACACATTAGATGCATGAAATGAAACATGCTTATCCTATTTACCACTTTATTTGAAGTCAATTTTCAAAAATCACTCATTCAGTTTTTTAACTGAATTTCTCTGAATTTTCTATCATAAATGACTTTATATGCCATTTTCATTCTGACATGCATCTAAGTCTTAAACTAAGATTCCCCACATATTACAATATCTATGGTAATCATATTAGGTCATTTATATAGATCAAAATCATGCCTTTGCTCAATTTTATTTTTTTAGTTCTTTTTCTTCTCATTGACTTTATATAACTCAAATTAGTGAAATTTATTGAATTCATGGAGTAAACTCTACCCATTTTCATACGAATAGATTTCAAACACCATAGGTGTTACATCTCTTTCTCTTTCTATTTCTTCTCCTTTCTTTACTCTCTCTTCTTCTTCTACTCTTCCTTCTTCCAACTTATTTTGTTGTTTGTTAGAGATCCATCCATCTTTGGTGAACTTAAATCCCATTCCTTTTAATAGTAGATTCTCCCAAAATACTATCTGCTTTGTCTATTCCCCATGTTCATCTCTTACATCCACCTTGGAATCTCTAATGAACTTGGTTAAGAGCATTATATAATGTATTGGAAGTTTGAAGTTAGTCTTGACCATGTAGAAATGGTCAAACATTAGTTGTTCCAAATTGATCCTCTTCTTATTTTTCTATTCTTATAGGATATTGGCATCTTTCTTAGGAATTTGGTTCGAGTTGTCCACCTTGTGATATATATTGTTGAAAACCATAATATGTGCTAGCTTCAAATCCAAATCTAGATAACTAGCATGGAGATTCACTTCTTTTTAAAGAATATCAACTCCAGCTAGATCTGAGTATAATCTTGCCTTGCTTTTAGGCCACCAAATTTCTTCTCCTTCTTTTAGTAGATTAAACTTGGCCCTAATACTATTTAGGCTGAAGTCAATTTCAATTCTTAATATCCAAGTCTACCTAGTACTTATGTTATAATTGATAATCAATATTTGCACTAGTTTGGAATAAGAAAGATATTGATAGGAAAATACCTGTTCCCAACCCTAAAACTTGAATCATTTATAAACTGGCAAATTCCAGCCATCTCCTTTTCCTCTGAATTTACTAAAACCAAATATTCTTCCTCTCACTACTCTTCTTCCTTCAAAATTTTTCACAAATCTTTGATACGATAAAAGATTAATTTTAAAATATACCTTGAAAGTTTGATTCAAGGCATCCGACCTCCCCTTTTTACTTTAAGCCTCTTTGTCTCCTTCTCCCTTCCTCTTTCTTCCTCTTCCACTTTCCTTTGATGGAGAAGTGAGGGATTTGCTTGCTCCCTTAGTGTGAACCATCTCATAGCAAATTTGGAGTGGGTTTTGATAGGTTTAGAGGTGAACAAAGTTTGGATTCAAATGGGAATAGGCTTCGGAGGGAAAGGGTTTTGGAGGGTTTTGAGGGGCAAGAGATCTTTCAAGGGATTTAGAAATGAAAAATGAAAAATCCTTTTAGCATTTAAAAACTTGAAAATGAGTAGGAGCTCATGTTTGAACTTATAGAGGTCTGAACTAAGGATTTTGGAGGTCTAAAGACTTTTGTCTATTGAGGTTTGATAGCTTAAGTTTTTTAGAGGTCTAAAATTGCATATTTAGAGGTCTAAAAAATGTTTCTGCCAATTGATTTTGGTCAAGTTGTCCTACAGAGGTCTAAATTAATATTTTAGAGGTCTAAAAAATGTTTCTGCCGACTGGGTTCAATCAAGTTCTCCTACATGTTAGCACAAATGCATGATTTCGATGACAAACAAAACTTGATTAAAGATTATATACTAATGGTTAGTACCAAGCATTTAGCATGTAGAATCAAGTTGCAAGCCTCATGGACAAATGAACACATAGAAGATATTCCAAGGTGTCAATCTATCTGATGAAGGAATCAACTGAGTTTCCATTCATCTGTCAAAGTGGAGACTATCTTTGATGAATGCAAGGCAGTTTCCATACAACATACTTCATTTGTCATAACTAAGCCATAGTCGAATAGCTCACCAAGCTATTGATCAACTGTTGAAAAAAAAAACAAAGGCAGAGAAATGGAGTTCATCTAGCAGAGCAGTGGAATTTGTTTGACAAAGTAATGGAGTTAGTCTATACCTCTAAATTCATCTACTATCTACTACAAACAATCCAACAAACAAAAGAATAATTGGTCTATGCCTTAGTAATTCATTCATTACTTACAGTAGATAATCTAACAAACAAAGTGCCGAAGAGATAATTCATCTATGCTCCTACAGTCCATCTATTATTTACAACAGACAATCCAACATATAAAGTGCTGGAAAGATAATTCATCTATGCTTCTACAATTTGGCTGTTACTTCCAACAGACAATCCAACAAACTAAGTGTTGTAACGATGATTCATCTATACCTTCACAATTCATCTATTACATGTAATGGATAAGCCAATAGACAAAGTGCTAGAAAGACAATTCATCTGTGCTAACTAGATTCATTTGCTACTTACCATGAATAAACTGGAAGATGAAGGGACTTTGTCTAATAAATAGTTGGATAGATACTTTATCTATCATAAGTGAACACAAGCAAATGGATAAATAGAATCAATGATCTTCATCTAGCATTAATGACGCCCTTTCCATATTGATGAAAGAATCAACCATTATAGCAACTCTTCGACTAATACTTATTAAGAATCAAAACATCATCTTCTCCAAGGTCAATGCTATAGGCATTCTAGCAGATAAAGATTAAGTAAAAGTTAAAAAATTCAGATGTGTTAATCAGAACAGTCCTCTGTCATTAATGGAGTTCACCTATGACCAACAGTTGGAATTCAAAGTTATTGTAAAGGCAACATCATGGGATCAAGAAGAAGAATCAAAGAAAATTTTCAAGTGCCCTCTTGACAGAATTTACTAAACTGAGCTAAAACCTTCTACATCTTTCAAGAGTCATAAGCCTTGCATTCAAACCTTCCTCAAGTTTTTTTGAAGGCTCCCAACTACCTTTTGGGAAGATCATTTACTTTTGTATTTAAACTTTAGAAACCTTCCCTTGTGCTTATTAAGAAGTATCTATGCTTTAACTTTCTATATTTATTGTAATTCCCTTAAGCTAGTGGTTGAGACTAGACTTAAGAAGAACTGTGATTGTCTGAGTGCAGACAAAAGCTATTTACGCCCCCTAGAGCTAGAATCTAGAAGAGTGCCTAGAGCACTATGATTATACCTCCTAGAGTTAAAATCTAGAAGAGTGTTAGGAGCACTATGTTCATGTCCCCTAGAGCTGAAATTTGGAAGATTGTTGGGAGCACTATAATTAAGCTCTCTAGAGCTAAAATTGAGAAGAGTGCAGGGTGCACTGATTGTATTTCTACTATTGGAGATAGTGGAATCCAAGACATAAGAGAAGAGTGCTCTTGGAAGAATGGAATAGAGTATTTACTTGAAATACTATAAAAATTCTTATGTCTTATTTATTTGTGCATTGATTAAGTGATTGGATTGATTGCTAGAGGGATGTTTGATCTTAAAGGGGTTTAGCAAAATTTTAAGCACCCAATTTGCCCCTCCCCTCTGCTTCAAGACCAACAAGTAATATCAAAGTAGACTAAACAAATTCTTATAGTGATCCAATGATAAACCGATCATCCTCTTTACAAATATTCACTAAGGAGTAATCGTCTACCTGGCCACCCCTATTTGATGGAACTAACTTCACTTACTAAAAGTTGAGGATGAAGTAATTCAATATAGCTAATGATATAGAATCTTGGAAGGCCATCAAAATTGTAATCACTCTTCCCACTGCTGAAGTAAATGCATGGACTAAAGAGGAGGTCACCTCGGTCCAAAATAATGCAAAGGGTATGAACTCTTTTTTTCGTGGACTATCTTCATTTGAGTTTGATAGAGTATCCTCTTGCACTATTGCAAAATGGGATAAATTAGTGTATGTATATATATATATATATATATGAAGGATACACACACGTAAAAGGAACTAGAAAGAATATGTTGAAAGGAGAACTAGAAAACTTTAAGATAAAAGAAGGGGAGAGCATATCAAAACTATATGCTCATTTTTTGAAAATTACTAATACTTTGAAAGGTTTGGAAAAAAAAGTCACAAACTTTGAATAGGTAATGAAGATTCTGAGGACATTACCAGAACCTTAGAACCAGAAGATTATAATGATAGAAGAAGCAAAGGATTTAAATATTCTTCTGGTGGACAATTTGATCAGCTCGCTTATGTTACATGAGCTAATGAAAAACAAGATAGAGGAACCAACCAAGCAAAAGAAAAGTATTGCTCTCAAGGTGATGAAGGAAAGCAGTAGTGACCCTACATCACAATCTAAAGATGATACAGCCATGTTAGTGAGAAACTTTAGAAGGTTCACAAGAAGCAATAAAGGCAGCACCTCAAGAAGACAACCTAGACAATAGAAGAGAATGGCTAAAAGAAAGAAGGATCTCTCCACATGTTATAGATATGGAGGGATTGGACACATGTCTCCTGAGTGTCCCAATGAAAAAAAAGTAAATCTGAATGAGAAAGATGAAAGAAAAGAAAAAAATACTTTAAGAAGTCATCAAGAAACCAAGCCAGGGGAATATATATGAATGATTAAGCCTCATCAGGGACAAAATCAAGTAAGAAAGGTGACAATGAAGTTGGACACCTCGCAAAATATGTTATATGGTCCACATGGAGAATGAATCAATAAAGCAAATCTTGATTAAAGAGTAATGCACAATAGTGCTAGAGATGAAGGTAAATTCTTACTACTCTTATAGTTCTGACTCTTCAAGCTTGAATAGTACTTATATCAAATGCAAAATGTTTGATGAGTTACGACAATCATATAACTCTCTCTTTAATGAGTTTAAATTGCTTGACCAGGAATTTACTTAAAAGAAAAGACACTTTGATGCAACTGTCAACATAAATTTCCTTCTAGCAAAAAGAAACATATCATAAACAAATGAGTAAATGGTTTAAGTATAGACAATAAAAGAATATAGAGGATTTTGGGTTTGAGTTGCCATACTTGCATCTACCTTTCCTTTATCTTTCTTCTTTAATCATCTTCTTCATCCAGTATTAAGAAGCCATATGTCCTTTGAAGGAGCTTGATAGCTTTTCCTTTCTTCATCTTTTTTCTCCACATTTCTTTCTTTCACAAGTTGTTTCTCCTTAACTTGTGAGGATCTCTTAATTACTTTAGTCTTTTATTCTTCAGTTTGAGTTTGAGGTTTAGCAATTTCTTCTTCTTTAGGTTGCTCCCTCTTAACCCATGAGTCTTTTACGCTTGGAGGTTGCTCCTCCTTCTCTTCTACTTGGTTTCCTACACTCAAATCAATCTCAATTGCAACATTAGTTTCATTCGAGTGTAAATCATCTTGTCCCTCATAAGTTTTCTATAACCTATCTAACATTTCTCTTGCACTATTACAAGTTAAGGCAAAGTTGCAAATGGTGGAGTAGAGGGCATGGAGTAAGGCATTCATTGCCTTGACATTTCTTGCTATGCTCTCACATCATCCTCACTTAAGCCAATAAAAATGATTTTCCATATCTACCTAAAGGTTATTGGCTATAAGATGTATTTCCAATATCCTCTTCCATTGTGCATAATCGGATCCATCATAATATGGTAGTTGGGAGGTGGAGTGTCCTTCATAGAACATAGAGGATGATAGTATTATGCGGATCTCTATAATTAGTTATGTGGCTCACTTTGATACCACTTGCTGGTTCCCATGGGATGGCTTAACCCAAAAGGGGAGGAGTGAATTGGGTTTATGAAAATTAATCACTTAACCTATGTAAGATTACTTCCTCTCTTTTTGTGCTTGTGTGTTGTCTAATGTAAACAAAGTAATAGAACATTAAAGTACAAGAAAATAAATGAACAAGCACACATAAATAACATGATTTTTATAGTGGTTTGGAAACCCCGTCTCTACATCCACTCTTCCAAGAGCACACATTTATTGTGCCTTAGGTTTCACTATATCTCATATAATGGAAATACAATAATGCTCCTAGCACTCTTCTAGATTCGAGCTCTAGGGTGTGTAAACAAGTGTTTCTAACACTCTTTTGGATTCCAGCTCTAAGGGGCATAAACATAGTGATCCTAGCACTTTTCCGATTTTCATGAGCTCACAAGGAAACTCACAAGTTTCTAAGATCACCAGCTAATTTGAAGTTTTTTGAGAGATCATCGACAACTCTCTGGTTTCAAATTTACCAAAAAACTTATCCACTTTTACATAGTATTTCACGCACTAGGGAAGATTTGATCTCTTAAAACTCTGTATAATACAAAGATCTTCCCACAATATAAAGAAAATGACCATAATGATTTAAAGGTTAAATGTCCTTAAAGATAACTGAAGGTTAAGCTCATGACCATGGGTGGAAGGATTTGCATAAGATTACGCTCATTTGAAATATTTTCCTTCACCACCTGGAATTGTCTCACCTCTTCTCCTTAAATAACTCTCTTGAAAACTTGACTATTGGAGGAAGATGACCTTCATTGAATGCAGAGATGAAAGTAAATGAGCAAAAAATAAATGCAAAAGACCGTTCTGATAATCTCCTATTTGAAAATGTCATCTTCTAATTAATTCACATTTGCTTAGAGATGTTCTATAGTGCTGACCTTGACATAAAAGAAGGTGAATAGTTGGTTCAGGCAATTGACAAATAAGGAGATGTTATAGCTCTGACTTGATTCATGATTTTAGAAAGAAGACAATAAATTCTAATAAACTCTACTATTTCACTTTGATCAGTACTTTATTACATTTGTCTAAAGTTAATATCAGACAAAATCTCTTTTCAGTTGGACAAGGTGTCTTTGTCTCCTACTTTGTCCATAGTTGATTTGAGACAAATTTAGGCTTCTTTATTTTTAGACAAATGTGTTTTGCTCTCTGAACTTCTTCTTCCATTCGCTACCTTTTCATTATTTTTTTAGATAGTACAAGATTTCAAATAGAGTATTTAGATTAACATCTTTGAGCATATTTCAAAATCTTTGTAACTCAAACTTTCTAAAATGTGACAGTTAGAACAAATATTTGCAGTCCTACACTTGAAAATTTGAATGGGTTCTTGATGTTTGATTCTTGTTTACTACTTAATACCTTTAAGCATTTCATTCTCCTTCAATGGATTTTCTATTTTTATAATCCAGAAAGTTGTTGACTGCTTGGAAGAATATTGTTGCAAGATACAATTGATGCAGAGTGCTAAATCTTTGATATTTGAAAGTAGTGAATTTTTACTATAGAAAGTTACGATAACAATGTTATTATTGTAGATCCCTATAGCACTTTATCTATTAATTTATTTGAAGTATTAAATGAATAAGTTTGTTTGTTAGTACTATAGCAGATTACTGTAGCACCACTTTGTTTGTTAATTTGTTTAAAGTAGGTATTAGATGAATAAGTTTATCTATGGGTATTGCAGCAATGTTATTATAGTAGATAACTATAGCATGATTTGTTGGTTAATTTGTCTGAAGTAAGAATTAGATGAATAAGTTTGTCTGCGGGTACTAGAGTATAGTTACTATAGCAAATCACTATAACAATTTGTCTGTTCCTTCGTCTGCTAATTCGTTTGAAGCTTTGTCTTAGACAAACTTCGTCTTCCACTTCATTTGTTACTTTGTCTACAACTTTGTCTTAAATGAACTTTGTCTTCCACTTCTTCTGGCATTATAGTAGTAATGTAACATTTTATTGTAGTTAAATTATTGTAGCAATGCACCTGGACTTGGAAATTTGTATACATTTATCACATTGTTATATAGCATGGGTATGCAATTTAAATCATAATTTATTCTTATAAACTCATCTAAGCACTCATTCTTTTTCATATAAAAAAATATATAGATTATATCAAGATGGATATGCTTGCATAAATGATATACTAATAGAGTACTTATATTTCAAGCATAGCTTTCTACATTTCAAGCTTTTTATACTAAAAGCATCATTAGCAAAAATCAAGTCTTAAGATAAGTTTTATTGTAATCAAAATCATATAATAATCCTAATAGTTATGAACAGCCAGATGATGAAAATTCATAGAAATCTGTTGGATGGTCCAAGGGAGTGAACCTAATAGAAGAAAGACAAGATTGTCCAAATATTAGAAAAGTTATCAGTTATCCCTGGGTAAAGAAACTAATGGAATATAGTGCACCAAGCAAAATTCAAAAAACTTGCTATTTCTGCAATAAAATTAGACACAAACCATATGATTGCCTTACCAAAAAGATGCAAGCAAAAGGCACAAAGATGAGATGAAAACCTAAGGATTATGCACAATCTTCTAGTACACACAATTTCACTAATGGCATTAGACCCAATACTTGGGTATGAAGGTGGTAAGAAGAAAATTTTTCTTTGAATGCAGGTAAGTTTGAAAGCTATGTCTGGTAATATTTGGTTCATGGATAATGGCTGCTCAAGACATATGACTAGGAATAAGAAGCTATGTAATGAATTGAAGCCGATAAATGGAGGAACAAGTGCATTCGACAATAATGACAAATGCCTCATTACAGGAATAGGTAACATTTATGGTTTATTCAATACATACATACAAGATGTATTACATGTAAAAGGACACAAGCACAATTTCCCACGTATTAGTCAATTATGTGACAAGAGTTACAAAGTTGTGTTTAAACCATCTACATGTAATTTATTCAGTGTTAGAATAAATGTATGGCTTTGATGATAAATAAAACTTAATTAAAGATTATGTACTAATGGTTGTTATCAAGTTTTTAGTATGCAGAATCAAGTTTCAGATCTCATGGACAAATGAACATAGAGAAGATATTCCAAAATGTCAATCTGTCTGATTGAAAAATATGGACTAATGCAGAAGCAAAAGACAAAGTAACATTATAGATAGACCTCAAATGAAAAGGAATCAATCAAGCTTCCATTTGTTTGTCAAAGTAGAGATTATATTTGATGAAAGCAAACTACCAGACTTTGTCTATCATAAGTGAACCAATGACTGTCTAATTATAAACAAACAAGGTGATGAAGTGAAGGTCGTCTGGCATAGTAGAGAAGTTCATCTGGTGAAGCAATGATGTTTGTCTGTACAACTAGCCTCATTTACTATCTACAACAGATAACCCAATAGATGAAGCAGTGAAAAAAATTCATCTACGCCTCAATAATTAGTCTATTACTTATAACAGACAACTCATCAAATAAAGCAATAAAGAAAATCCATTTGCGCTCTAATAGTCCATCTATACTTACAATAGATAACTCAACAAATGAAGTGTTGAAGAAACAAATCACCCATGCTTCTATAATTGAATAGATAATCTACAAGACAAAGCACTAGAAAGGATAAATTGTCTCCAATCTATCTATTACTTACAATAGACAACCCAATAGATGGCGTGATGAAATGACATATCCATGATTCATCTGCTACTTACGAAGGACAAACTGGAAGACGAAAGAACTTTATCTAATGAATAGCTGGACAAATACTTCATCTGTAATAAGTAAAAGATGAACAACTAGCAAACTGAAGCGTTAGTCTTCATTTAGCATTAGTGATGTCCTTTCCATATTGATAAAAGAATCAGTAATTACAGTAATACCTCAACCAAAGCTTATTAAGAATCTGAAAATCATCTTCTTGAAGGTCAGCATTGCAGGCATTTCAATAGACGAGGATTAAGCAAAAGTCAAAAATTTTAAAAGTGCTAATCAAAATAGTCTTCTATCATTAATGGAGTTCACCTACCACCAATAGCTGGATTTCAAAGCAACTATAAATGAAGAGTAGTTGGAGTAGGAGGAAGTAACCAAGTATCAAGAAAGTTATTCAAAAATCCTCTTGAGAGCATTTACTAATTTGAGCCAAAAGTCTTTTACTATCTTTTAAGAGTCAAGAGCCTTATATTCAAGCCTTTCTTAACTTTCTTTGAAGGTTCTCAACTATCTCTTGGAAAGATCATTTATTTCTGCATTCAAACTTCAGAAACCTTCCCCTATGCTTATTGAAAAATATCTGTGCTTCAACTTCTGATGATCATTCATTGTAAATTCCTTATGCTAATGGTTGAGACTAATCTCATAAATAGCTTTGATGGTCTGAGTGTAGACAAGAGTTATTTATTTACAACCCTAGAGTTGGAATCTAGAAGAGTGCTGGGAGCACTATTGTATTTCTGCTATTTGAATAGTAGAACCCAAGACACTAAGAGGAAAGTGTTCTTGGAAGAGTGGAGTAGAGTGTTTACTCAAACTACTATAAAAATCCATGTGTCTTATTTATTTGAGAATTAATTGATTGAGTGGTTGATTATTAGATGAATGATTAATCCGAAAGGGGTTAAGTAAATTTTTAAAAAAAACAATTCACCCCTCTCCTTTTGGGTTTTTGCCTAATCTTTGGGACCAACAAGTGGTATAAGAGTAGGTTACATAAACATTTGAAGTGATCAAATAACAAACCCATCATCCTCTTTATAGATATTCGCCGAGGGGCAATCGTCTACCCAGCCACCTCTATTTGATGAAACCAACTTCACTTAGTAGAAGTTGAGGATGAAGCAATTTATTATAGCCAATGATATAGATTCTTGAAAGGCTATTAAACTTGGAATCACTCTTCCCATTACTAAAGTGGATGCATTAACTAAAGAGGAAGCCACCTCAGTCCAAAAAAATACAAAGGCTATGAACTCTTTATTTTGTGGATTATCTTCATCTTAGTTTGATAAAGTATCCTCTTGCACTATTGTAAATTGTATTTGGGACAAATTAGTATCTATATATGAAGGATCTTCACAAGTCAAAGGAACTATAAGAAATATGTTGATAGAAGAACTAGAAAACTTTATGATGAAAGAAAGGAGAAAATATATAAAAAATGTATGCTCATTTCTCTAAATTTATTAATGCTTTGAAAGGATTAAAAAAGAAGTCACAAATTCTAAGCAAGTAATAAAGATACTGAGGGTACTACCAAAATCAGGGACCTAGAAGATCATAATATTAGAAGATACAAAGGACCTAAATAGTCTTCTGGTGGATGATCTCATCAGCTCACTAATGTCACACGAGCTGATAAAAAATAAGAGAGAGGAGCCAACAAAGCCAAAGAAAAGTATTACTCTCAAAGTAACCAAAGAGTGTAGTAGTGATCTGACATCACAATCAGAAGATGATATGGCTATGTTAGTCAAAAACTTTAGAAATTTTGCAAGAAGCAGCAAAGGCAACACCTCAAGGAGACAACCTAGACACAGAAGAAAATGACTAAAAGAAAGAAGGATCTCCCCACATGCTATAGATGCGGAGGGAACGGACACATGTCTCTTGAGTGTCCCAATGAAGAAAAAGTAAATGTGAACGAGAAGGATGAGAGAAAAGAAAAGAAATACTTCAAGAAGTTTCAAGAAACCAAGTCAGAGGAATGTACGTGAATGATAAAGACTCATCATGGATAAGCTCAAGTGATAAAGGTTATAATGAAGTTGGACACCTTGCAAGAATATGTTACATGGCCTAGATGGAGAACCAATCAACATATCAAATTACCATCAAAGAGCAATATACAACAGAGCTGGAAACAGAGGTAAACTCCTACTACTCTTACAATTCTAACTCTTCAAGCTCAAATAACACTTGTGTTAAATGCAAAAAGTTTGATGAATTACTACAATCATGCAACTCTTTCAATAGTGAGTTTGAATCACTTGGCCAGAAATTTACTCAAAGAAAAGAAAATTTGATGCAACTGTTAAAGTAAATTCTATACTGGCAGAAAGAAATTTATCTCTACAAAAAGAGGTTGGAAATTTGAAGAAGGAGATAGAGATATTAAACAATATGTTGAGTAAACTCTCCAATCCAGGAGAATCTGTGACTAAGTTCATAAGAATGAATGGTCAAACCAACAAAAAAGGGACTTAGTTGTGCACAATTATTGGATGAAAACTCATAAAAATTTGTTGGATAGTCCAAGGAAGTGAACATCATAGAAGAAAGGAAAAATTATCCAAACATTAGACAGTTCATGGGTTATCCCTGGGTAAAGAGACTAGTTGAATATAATGTACCTATTAAAATTCCAAGTGCTTGCTATTTTTGCAACAAAATTAGACATAAAGCAGATGATTGCTATGTCAAAAAGATGTAAGTAAAAGGTACACAGATGAGATGAAAACACAAGGATTATGCACAAACTTATTGCACACATAATTCCACTAATAACATTGGACCCAATGCTTGGGTACTAAAGAGGTAAGAAGAAAAACTTGCTTTTAATGTAGGTAAGTCTCAAATCTACATCTAGCAATTCCTGGTTCATGGATAGTAGCTCCTCAAGATATATGACTAGGAATAAGAAGTTGTTCAAAGAGTTAAAGATGATAAATGGAGGAACATTTGCATTCAACAACCATGACAAAGGCCTCATCAAAGGGATAGGTAAATTTTATGGTTTATCCAATGCATGCATAGAGGATATATTATATGTAAAAGGACTTAAGCATAATTTGCAATGTATCAGTCAATTATCTGACAAGAGTCATAAAGCTGTGTTTAAACCATCTGCATGTAATATATTCAGTATAGATAATAATTTATTGCTCAACGAAAAAATGTATGGAAATATTTATCTGGTACAACTAGATAATATTGTTGGAAAATGCTTAATTGTAGTCATAGATGAGCTATGAGTTTGGCATAAAAGATGACATATATCAACATGTCAAATATCAGATCATTATGGAAAAAGGATCTTGTGATTGGTCCACGTAAACTAAACTATGACAAAAATCAAATATGCAAAGCATGTCAATTGTCAAAAAAGACCAAAGTATCCTTCCACCCTAAAAATGAGCTATCTACATCTAGTACCATAGAACTAATACATATGGATCTATTTGGACCATCATATATTGTTACCCTTAGAGGAAAAAGAGTTTTCTATATTTTCAAAGCTAGTTCACAATGATAAATAAATGTCGATTATGTCTATCCTTAGTGATCATGGTGGTGAATTTGAGAACAAAAAATTTATTAATTTTTGTGATGAGAATGGAATTCACCATAGTTTCTCATTCGCTAGAATTCCTCAACAAAATGAAGTAGTGGAAAGAAAGAATTTGAAAATTTAGGAAATGGCAAGAACCATGTTGATTAAAAGTGAACTGTCAAAAAAATTCTGGGCAAAAGCAGTGAGCATAGCTTGCCATGTGCTGAATAGGGTTATCATAAGAGCAATCTTAAAGAAAACCCCGTATAAGCTTTGGAAAGGAAGGAAACCAAATATCTCATATTTTTATTCTTTTGGATGCTCATGCTATGTGCCAAACAATGGGAAAGATATCCTTAGAAAGTTTGATCTAAAAAGTGATAAAACTATCTTTTTTGGTTACTCTTTTAACAATAGAGCATATAGAGTACGTATTAAAAAAAACACAGGTTGCAAAAGAGTCTATACACGTTAAATTTGATAACCCCAAGAAAGGAGTGTGATAATGATGCCGATAAAGCCTCAACAAATATGAAGAATCTCAAATTGAAGGATCAAGAAGATGACACAATTTGTAAAGACATACAAAATTCAAAAAATGAAGAGGAGATAAGTATAGGTAATGTTTCCTATCAAACTACTCCTGATTTGAGATTTATTAGTGCTAATCTTAGAAAATAAATCATAGGTAATGTCTATGATAGTGTCAAAACAAAAAGGTCTATGCGAAATATTTGTGGTCATTATACTTTTATTTCTACAATTGAACCAACTAGCATTGATCAAGCTTTAAATGATGAGAATTGGAACATTGCAATGCAAGAAGAGCTTAATCAATTTGAAAGGAACATAGTATGAGAGTTAGTTCCAAAATCAAAGAACATTGATATAATTGGAACTAAATGGGTATTCAAAAATAAACTGGATGAGAGTGGATTAGTTGTAAGAAACAAAGCACGATTAGTTGCTAAGGGGTATTTAAAAGAAATGAGAATCGATTTTGAAGAATCATATGCCGCTATAGCTAGATTAGAAGTAATTAGAATGCTACTTGCTTTTGCATCTTACAAGAACTCTAAGTTATTTCAGATGGATGTAAAGAGTGCATTTCTAAATGAATATTTAAGTGAGGAAGTGAATAACCCCCTGGCTTAAAAAATGATGATCAACCTGATCATGTTTATATGCTCACCAAAGCATTATATGGTTTGAGATAGGCTCCAAGAGCAAGGTATGAAAGGCTAAACAAATTATTAAGTGATCAAAAATTCAAAAGAGGAAAAGTTGATACTACCTTGTTTATCAAAAATATTGACAAGGATATTTTGATAGTTAAAATTTATGTGGATGGCATTATATTTGGAACTACTAATTAGGATCTCTATCTAGACTTCTTAAAGATCATGCAGGTTGAATTTGAAATGAGTACAATAAGAGAATCAAATTACTTCCTTGGATTACAAATCAAGCAAAGAGATTATGGAAACTACATTTATCAATCCAAATATATTAGAGAGATGCTGAAGAAGTTCAAAATGGAAGAAAGTAAGTGTTGGATCCAAAAGGGTGGCTTCACTCAAGAGGGGAGGGGTGAATTAGATTTATAAAAAACTTTTATTTGTCCCCTACAAGAATATTTTCCCTATTTTCATGCTTGTGTGATATGCAATGTAAAATAACTAATAGGATATTAAAGTGCAAGAAGATAAATAAACAAGCACACACAAATAACAAAATTTTTATAGTGGTTCGGGAATCTCGTCCCTACACCTACTCTTCCAAGAGCACATACTCAATGTATCTGGGGTTTCACTATATCCCATATAATAGAAATACAATAGTGCTCTTAGCAGTCTTCTATATTCAAGCTCTAGGGGGTATAAATACAGTGCCCCCAGCACTCTTTTGGTTTTCACAAGCTCACCAGGAAACTCATTGGTTTTGAAGATTACCAATAAACTTGATAGTTTTCTAGAGATCACCAACTACTTTTTGGTTTTCAGATTAACTAGAAAACTTATACAATTTTATAAAGTATTATAATGAAGTATAGGGGAAGATGAAATCTTCTACAACTCTAGTAATACAAAAGGATCTTCCCATAATGTAAGGAAAGGACAATGGCCATTAAGAATATGAAGGTTTAAGCTCAAGGATGGATAGTGGAAGGTTTAAGCTCTTGGCTATGGGTGAAAGTATTTGCATAAGGTTAAGAACATCTAAAAAGTGTTCCTTCACCTCTTTGAATTATCTTATCTCTTCTCCTTAAATAGCTCTTTTGAAAACTTGACCATTAGAGGAAGATGATCTTCATTAAACGTAGAGACGAAATTAGATGAGCAGGAAATAAATGTAGAAGACTGTTCTGATAATCTCCCATTTGAAAACACCATCATGTAATTAATTCCCATATGCTTACAGCCATTATGTAGTGCTGACCTTGACATAGAAAAAGGTGAATAGCTGGTTCAGGCAACTAACAAATGAGAAGATGCTGCAGATTTGACTTAATTCATGGTTTTGGAAAGAAGATAATAAATTCTGATAGATTCAGCTGCTCCATTTTGACCGGTGCTTTCTTCTATTTGTCTGACGTTAATATTAAACAAAGTCTCTTTCTAGATGAACAGAGTCTCTTCTTCTCATACTTTGTCCATAGTTGATTCCGGATGAATTTATGTTTCTCCATTTTAAGACAGATGTATTTTCCTCTATGAACTTCTTCTTCCATCCATTGCCTTTTCATTGTTTCTTGAGATTTTGAATAGAGTATTCAGATTGACATCTTTGAGCATGTTTTAAAATCTCTATATCTTAAACTTTCTAAAATGTGGCAGATGGTTAGGACAAATATCTGTAGTCCTTCTATTGGAGATTTGAATGGGTTCTTGATGTTTAATTCTTATTTAGCACTTAGAACCTTCAAGCATTTCATCCCCCTTCAATAGATTGTATATTTTTACAATCCAAAAAGGTTGTGGACTACTGGAAGAATATTGTTGCAAGATAGACCTGTAGACTGTTAAATTTTTGATATTTGAAAATAGCAGATTTTCACTATAGCAGCATTACTATAACACTACTTTGTTTGAAGTAAGTATTAGATGAATATGTGTGTTTGTTGGTACTATAGCAGAATTACTGTAGCACCTCATTGCTTTATCTGAAGCAAGTATCAGATGAATATGTTTATCTGTTGTTAATGTAGTAGAGCTACTGAAGCAATTTATTGTACAATTTATTAGTTACTTCATCTGCTAGCTCGAACTTCATCTTCCACTTTGTTTGTTACTTCATCTGATAATTTGTTTGAAGCTTTACTTTGTCTTAGATAAACTTTGTCCGCCACTTTGTCTTAGATAATCCACTTTGTTTGGCACTATATCAGTATTATAATAAATGTACTGTAGCAAAATTAATTTAGTAGCGAACCTGCATTTGGAAAATTTTGCACTTTTGCCACATTGTTAACTTGTCATTTTTCATTAAAAATCAAAATACATTTATCCACATATAATATAAATAAGTTAGAGTATGTATAAGTCATTTAAGAATAATTTTTTTTTATGTAAAGAATATCTTCTATGAAACACACTTATCAAAATATGTTTATCCCCACATGATTTTTAAAAGTTGTAGAACATGGATAAAGCACATATTATATTTTTCAATGAAAGGTTAAAGTGATAACTTCATAAAGCACATGATATATCTATGATCCAACATATAATAAACAAATAAACAAGGTTAATGCACTATGGATTATAATGAATTCTTCATTCTCTAAAATAATTTATGTAATATGCTTGCATTCAAAATGTTGCAATAATGATTATTCATGCCAAGCATATTTGTCTTTATTTTGGCTTTCTAGACTAAAATCATCATTAGCATAGATCAAGTCTTAAGATAAGTTTTGTTGTCATCAAAATTATATAATAATCCTAACAATCTCTCCCTTTTTATGATAACAAAACTTGAGTACTTGTGACATTTAAAGGTCATGCCAATAGCAAACTCCCCCTATCTAATTGGAATGTATAATCCTATAGAGTTTGATAAAGACAAGTCTTGATGTACGATTCTATTCTTCTCTCAAATGCAAGTCGGGAAGTGTCCTTCCTAATCTCATCCCAGTTTTCTTAAATAAGTCTTTCTACATTTTTCTCCCACTTTTTGTTAGCATAAAAAAGGTGTGTGAAATGAATGAGATATGTCTCCCCCTTTATAGCTAGAAGATAGGACAAGTAAATACAATTAGGAGTATAGCATGGGATCAATACTTTCATCTGAAATATTCTGTTATCCTTTGTTTTATCAAATCATATAGAGCAAAAATATATAAAGCACAGTCCATTTTTTCCCAAGTCTTTTTTTTGTTCCAAACTCTCCCCCTTTTTGCATTATGACTCACAAATCTATATATTTCGCCCCTTGTATTGTTGGGTTCCTAAGGAGTTCATAACTACATACGGATCTTGGTCCCATATAAAGCATAATGATGAGCATGAGATAAGATTACTTTTTAGCAGTATAAAGGATAGATTCACATCATGAGCAACATCCAAATTGCAATTAAAGTTTTGAAGAACAGTTTTCAAGCATATATCATTTCAAGGATGCATTAAAATCATAATTCTCATTTAAATACAAGGGACACTGAATTGACAGTCATATTTCACAAAGAATTTGTATAAGAAACTTTAACACATCTTATCGAAAATGAAAACATCAAGTTTTAATCATTTAAGTTGACAAACATATATCATTTCAGTCATTCAAAAGTTATGATATAACAATACATGATCCTAGTTGTTGTGTTTGTTTTTCTCATTAGTTTGTAGTTTCTTAATGTTGTTCAATGATGACAACACTAAATTTTTCTTAATTCAAATTGGGATTTCTGTCATTTTGATCATTAGGTGATGCTTTATACAACTTAAGTTTCTTATGTTCCTTTCTTAAAATGGTAGACTGAGAAATATAACTATGAGGGTAATCTCTGTCCGCACCTTTCAGATTCATCTATAACTCTCTATAGACAAATCAATAGATGAAGTCAATTTGTCTTCTATGCAGAAATCTTGTTTAAGCTATCAAGATTTGTTTGTTACTTATAACAGACAAACCAACAGATAAAGGTACTTCGTCTAGTGAATAGTAAGAAAAGAACTTCGTCTGCACATCTATAATTTGTCTATTACTTATCATAGACAAACTAGAAGGCGAAGTAAAAGCACTCCAAATCTCCAAATAAAGGTGCTCAACATTTTCTAGCTCTTTACATAGAACACCTTCATATGATATACATGTAAATTGAACATTCATCTAGCTTTCTCAAGTTCCTTGAATTTACATACTTAGAAATCAACAACTTTTCAAATATATCTTCAAAAATGTTGACTTCTTCTTACCTAAACTTTGGATCATCAAAAGTAATTAAATTTTAGGGCTTGATCCAAGGTGACTTTATGAAAGACACTTCTTTAATTTATCTGAGATCAGATTTGCAAGAAACATCATTATTTCTACTTGTAAGGCATCTCGTTATGAAACTTGAATAGAGTGAGGCAATCTAAAACAAATATCACTTTTCATGCTCACTCAGACCATACTCATTCAATCATCTTTAAAATTCATAGGCCTTTTGTATGTCCTTATATGCCCAATATGTGCTTTTACAAATTTGTTCATACCATAATTTATGCACATTATCAATTGAACAAATCATCTGAGAATCATACTTTAGTATTCAACATAGGATTTGATCACTGAAGAATTTTATCGATGCAAGGTGGCACATTTAGGAAACTTCTAGTACTTCTGAAGTCAAATTTGGAAGATGTTTTCAACATCGATGTTATAGATGTTGTTCTTAGCATTTTAATGCATCAAGAGTCATATGATTTTGATTTTTTATGAGAAAGTTATAGTTAGAACATTGAAACTGCCTTTAGTAGCTGAAACTTAGATTGAAATTTCACTATGTCAAAAAGGCATCACTTTGAGGCCCAATGACTCATAGAAATAGGCAGACATAGTAAAAGTAATTTATATAAAACTTGTAACTCTTTAAATTAGATATCCAAAGAATCAAGAATCACTTAATTCTGAGTTTGTTAAGAAGGCTATGATCAAAATACTAAAATGTCTCTAGATAATGCAAAAATTGTAGAAAACAGCTTGGGATTAAATAGACTATTATGTATTATTTGAATTTCCTCATCATATGCTTCAAGTTGTATATGCTCAAACATTCTTACAAACATTATGGTCATTAATAGTAGGAATAATAGATAAAGTACCATGATTTATGATATAAGAATAACTTTTAAGCATTCACAAAGATTTAAGTTATTTTATTAATTGTTTCAATCTTAGGAGTTCAAGCCTTAATGATGATTATAGAAGAAATGCCTATTCAAGACCTTAAACCATGAGGTTTTCCAAATAGGCTTGACTATGCCTTGGGACTGTAATTATATTATTGATTACTTATTTTACATATCAATTTAAATTTTTAGAATGATTTAGTTTAGAAATAATAAATTCAATTCAATTCAAATCCAAAGGTAGTTAAATGTATGTTTCAGGAATATCAAGAATATATGGCAGTGAAATGCATATGTTTAATGTACTTATCAATCAAATATATATCAAGTTTGATGAACTTATCTCTTTTATTACTTCCTTTTTCGATTTCTACATTTGAGCTCCTAAATGATGATATCAATCTTGACTTTTTATTTCAACACTTGATTTTCTTTTTTTAGTTTGAAGTTTGTAGATTGAGAAGATGATCTTATTTTCTCATCATTCTCCTTCTTCCATGAGCTCATTTCAAGCTTTTCCTACATACACTTGAGAGATTCTTGCACTTTTTCTTTCATTAGCAAAATCAAATAGATATGAGCTTTATGCAGCAACTTAAACAGTGCAATTCTTTTTTATCACGAAATAGTATATAGTTAAGAAACTAGACTGCTCAGCAAAATAGAATACACTTTATCATTTTGAATAGATCATTCATTACTTAAACTATTCGCTTCTTATACAACTGTTCTCTTTTTCCTAGGTGTCTCTAAAATTATATTTCAATTTGTGTTTCAGTTTTGTATCATGAATTTATTTGATGTAGGTTGTTCTAAAATAAACTTTAAGTATGGACATTAAAAGAATATAGATGAGTTTGGATTTGAGTTGTCATATCTGCACCTACCTTTCCCTTGTCTCTGGCTTCTTTAAATGTCTTCTTTATCCAGTATCAGGAAGCCTATTTGTCCTTTGATGGAGTCTGATCGATTTTCCTTTATTCATTTTCTTTCTCCACATTTCTTTCTTTCACAAGTTGCTCCTCCTTAACTTGTGAGGATCTCTCAATCGCTTCAGCCTTTTTTTCTTCAATTTGAGTTTGAAGCTTAGCAATTTCTACTTCTTCTTCTTCTTTGACTTGTTCCCTCTCAATCCATGAGTCTTTTTCTGTTAGAGGTTGCTCCTTTTTTTCTTCTACTTAGTTTCCCACACTCAAATCAATCTCAACAATAGTATTAGTTTCATTTAAGTGCAAGTCAATTTGGCTCACTTCTTCTTTTGAGGATTGTTCCACCTCAACTAGTGCTTCAGCAATTTCTTCCTTTTTTATGCTCTTCTTTATATTCTTCTTTTTCTCTATCTTTTTTTGCACTCATGTTAATCTTAATAGGAAGATTAGTATCATCTTGCAATAAATTATTTTTCCCCTTAAACTTTTACAAATTAAGACAAAGTTGCAAATGATGGGACAGAGAGCATATAGCAAGGTAATCATTGCCTTGACATTATCTTGTCGTGCTCTCTTTTCATCCTCAACAAAGCTAATAAAAATAGTTTTCAATCAATGGCCTTAAGATTAATTTCCAACCTTCTCTTCCATTAAACATAGTTTGAACTATCAAAATATGGAAAGTAGGTGGTGGAGTATCCTTCACAGAACATAGATGATGATAGTATTAGGTTAGCCATATAGATCTCTACAAATAGTTATGTAGCCTACTCTGATGCCACTTGTTGGATCCCGAAGGGTGGCTTAACCCAAGAGGGAAAGGGTGAATTGGGTTTATGAAAATTTCTTACTTATCCCCTATAGATTATTTTCGCTCTTTTCGTGCTTGTGGGCTATGCAATGTAAATTAAGTAATAGAACATTAAAGTGTAAGAAGACAAATAAATACGCACACACAAATAACACAGTTTTTATAGTTGCTCCGAAACCCATCCTTACATCTGTTTTTCCAAGAGCACACACTCATTATACTTTGGGTTCCACTATATCCCATATAATGGAAATACAATAGTGCTCCTAGCATTCTTCTAGATTCCAGCTCTAGGGGGTATAAACACAGTGCTCCCTGTACTTCTTAGGTTTTCACGAGCTCACTAGGAAACTCACTGGTTGTGAAGATCACCAGTAAACTTGATGGTTTTCTAGATGTCACCAATAACTCTCTAGTTTTCAGATTAATCAGAAAACTTATGCACTTTTACAAAGTGTTATAATGAAGTACAGGGGAAGATGAAATCTTTTAAAACTCTAGTAATACAAAAGGATCTTCTTATCATATAAGGACAATGGTCATTTAAAATATGAAGGTTAAAGCTCTTGGCCATGGTTGAAAATATTTGTATAAGGTCAAGTGCAACTGAAAAGTATTTCTTCACCTCTTTGAATCATCTCATCTCCTCCTTAAATATCTCTCTTGAAAACTTGACCATTAAAGGAAGATCAAAGTAGATGAGTAGGAAATAAATGTAGAAGACTGTTATGATAATCTCCCATTTGAAAACGTCATCTTCTAATTAATTCTCATATACCACCACTGACGCCCATATAGCAATGTGGTGCTACCGGCACCACTAGCACTCCTTAATTTTAGCAGTTTTCTACTAAGTGTAGAGAAGGGAGTTTTAAGCAAGGAAGTTAGGGTTTTGGGGGGTACTTTTCACTTTCATTTTGGGAGTTCTTTCTAGGGGTTCTAAGGGCAAATTCTTGGAGTTTCTTGTGGAACAGAAGGGGAGATTGCAAGTAAGCTAAGGAGGAAGAAAGGATGTTCTTCATTGTGATAATCCTACCAAAGGGAGTTATTTTAGTTTTCTTATGAACTAAATCTCTTTTTCTAGGGTGAAGATGTAGCCCTTTTTTATACTCTTTGTTATGTGGATTGTTAGTTATTAATGCCTATATGATCTTATTTCATTCATAATGTTGTTTGCAATGATTTGATTCATTTTATTACTAGATCACCGATATAATGAGTTAGATTAATTATCCAAGCATGGTTAAGTTAGACACTATATGTTAAACCATGAGCTCCGTTGAATGAAAAGGATAAATAGTTAAGGTAGACACCATATGCTAAACCATGAGCTCCATTGAGTGAAAAGGATAGATGGTTAAGGTAGACACCATATGCTAAACCGTGTTATTTTAGTTCATTATGTTCTTGAGCTTAATGAGTTTTTATCTCAATTATGCTACACACCATAGGTAATTAGAATGAGTGAAAATACTTAATTTAAACTCGTACACCTAACTATAATGATCTTACTTTTGAAAGAACAAACCCAAGTGAGGCATTGAATCCAACATTCCACTAGCAAAGGGATATCATCAAGTTGTAAAATTGGATCCCTGACCTTTGTATCTTGCTAATCTCCCTGCATTATTATTAGTCACTGATTTCCCTACATTCCATTAAATTTTTAAAATTCTTAAACTACACCAATCATTATTGCATATTTATTTAGTTATAAATACATTCCTTTTAAAGCTAGGACATTTTAGCAACTAAAATTGATTAAGTCAATTTGACCATTGTCTGTGGGATCGACCCTTGCATTGCATATTTTACTGCTATACATTCATATGCTTGCGAGGAATTATAATTTGAACCATCGACTATTTATTTATGCCCCTAGAGCTAGAATCTAGTAGAGTGATGGGAGCCTTGTGATTATGCCCCTAGAGCTAAAATCTAGAAGAGTGCTGGGAGCACTGTGTTTATGCCCTCTAGAGTTGGAATCTAAAAGAGTACTGGGAGCACTATTATATTTTTTCCATTGGGAATAGTGGAACCCAAGATACTAAGAGAAAAGTATTCTTAGAAGAGTGGAGTAGACTATTTACTCAAATCACTATAAAAATCCTCATATCTTATTTATTTGTGCATTAGTTGATTGAGTGGTTGACTGCTAGAGGGATGATTAATCCTAAAAGGGTTAAGCAATTTTTTTAAGTACCCAATTCACCCCTCCTCTCTTAGGTTTTTACCTAATCTTTTGAACCAATATTCAGTATAGACAATGATCTATTGTTCAATAGAAAAAGGTATGAAAATATTTATCTAGTACAGCTAGATAATGTTGTTTGAGAATGCTTAACTGAAGTCAAAGATGATCCATGGGTATAGCATAAAAGGATGAGACACATCAATATATCAAATATCAGATCTTTGCGGAAAAAGGATCTCGTAATTGGTCTATCTAAACTAAATTATAACAAAAATCAAATATGTAAATCCTGTCATTTGTCAAAATAGACCAAAGTATCATTCCATCCTAAAAATGAGGTATCTACATCTAAACCTCTAAAATTATTACATATGGTTCTCTTTAGACCATCAATATTGTCACCCTTGGAGGAAAAAGATATGTATATGTGATCGTGGATGACGACTCTAGATTCACATGAGTGATTCTCTTGATTAGCAAAGATGAAGCATTTTCAATGTGCTATACATTTTTAAAGATAGTTCAAAATGAGAAACAAATGTTGATTGTGCCTATCCATAGTGATCATGGTGGTGAATTTGAAAATAGAAAATTTTTGTGACAAAAAAGGAATTCACTATAGTTTCTTATCCCCCAGAACTCCTCAACAAAATGGAGTTGTGGAAGGAAAGAATCAGACAATTCTAGAAATGGTAAAGACTATGCTGAATGAGAGTAAGTTGTCCAAAAGTTTCTAAGGAGAAGCATATAGCTTGCCATGTAATCAACAGGATTACCATTAGAGCAATCTTAAACAAAACCCCATATGAGCTTTGTAAAGGAAGGAAACTCAATATCTCATATTTTCATTCCTTTATATACTCATGCTATGTGCTGAACAATGGAAAGGATAATCTTGGAAAGTTTGATCCAAAAAATGATTAAGCTATCTTTCTTGGTTACTCTTCTAACAATAGAGCATTTAAAGTATATATTAAGAGAACATAGGTTGTAGAAGATTCTATACATGTTAAATTCGATGAAGCAAATGTAACCCCAAGAAAGGAGTGTGATAGTGGTGCAGATGAAGCTGCAACTAACATGAAAAAGCTCAAACTAAAAGATCAAGAAGATGCCACAAAGTATAAAGATATGCAAAATTCAGATAATGAGGAGGAGGTAAGTACTAGTAATGTTCTCTATCTAACTCCTACTGATTTGAGATTTATTAGTGCCCATCCTAGAAAATAAATTATAGGTGGTGTCTATGATAGTGTCAAGACAAGAAGGTACATGCAAAACATTTGTAGTTATTATGCTTTTATTTCTATAATTGAACCAATTTGCATTGATTAAGCCTTAAATGATGAAAACTAGCTCATTGCAATGTAAGAAGAGCTTATCCAGTCCGAATTAGTTCTAAAACCAATGAATATTGATGTAATTGGAACTAAATGGGTATTCAGAAATAAACTAGATGAAAGTGGATTGGTTGTGAGAAACAAGGCATAACTAGTCGCTAAGGGATATTCCCAAGAAGAATGAATTAACTTTGAAGAATCATATGCTCCTATAGCAAGATTGGGAGCCATTAGAATGCTACTTGCTTTTGCATCATATAAGAATTTTAAATTATTTCAAATGGATATAAAGAGTGCATTTCTAAATGGATATTTAAGTGAGGAAGTGTATGTAGAGCAACCCCCTAGTTTCAAAAATGATGATCAACCTAATCATATCTATAAGCTCACTAAAGCATTATATGGTTTGAGACAAGCTCCAAGAGCATGGTTTGAAACACTAAGCAAATTCTTAGGTGATCATCAATTTAAGAGAGAAAAAGTTGATACTACATTGTTTATCAAAAATATTAGCATGAATAATTTGATATTTAAAATTTATGTGGACAACATTATATTTGAAGGTACTAATGAGGATCTCTATCAAGACTTCTTAAAGATTATGCAGGCTGAATTTGAAATGAGTCTAATGAGAGAATTAAAATACTTCCTTGGATTGCAAATCAAGCAAAGAGATGTTGGAAACTACATTTGTTAATCCAAATATATTAGAGAAATGCTGAAGAAGTTCAAAATTTCAAAAATTAAAGTAGTAAGCACTCCAATGAGCACATCAACAAGGCTAAATAAAGATAAAAAGGCTAAACTTGTAGATCAAAAATAATATCGAAGTATGATTGGATCCCTTCTTTACCTTACTACATCTAGAGCAGTCATTTTCTTTAGCGTATGCTTATGTGCTAGATTTCAGTCCAGTCCTAGAAAGTCTCATCTTATTGCAGTAAAATGAATTTTTAAGTATCTGGTTGACACACCAAATCTAGGAGTCTGCTATCCCAAGGGAACTGATTTTGAACTAATTAGATATTTAGATGCTTACTTTGGGGGATAGAAAGTGGATAAAAGAAGTACTAGCAGAATCTGTAAATTTCTAAGGAATAGTTTAGTATCATGGTTCTCTAGGAAACAAACAAGTGTTGCTCTCTCCACACCAAAAGTTAAATATATAGCAGTCAAAAGTTGTTGCACTCAATTGCTGTGGATGAAACAACAACTTATAGATTATGGACTGATCTATAAAGACATACTTATTAAATGTGATAATACTAGTGTCATTTGCTTAACAAAGAACTCTATTTTACATTTGAGAACCAAGCATATAAAAATTAGGCACCACTTCAGTATAGGTTATGTAGAAAAATAAGATATATGTTTAGAATATATGCCTACACATGTTTAACTTATTGATATCTTCACTAAGCCACTGTCCTTAGACACCCTCTTCAACATTACAGGAGAATTAGGCATGACTAAGGTGATCATCTGAGAATGACATCTTTATTGTTTCTATGCTAGAAGTTGCATGGTTTTTGATATGCTTTCATAAGACTAGACTTTGTCTCAGATGAAGTAAGCTACTTCTATACACTATTCTATTCTTACTTCATCTAGATCATAGTTTTTGAGGTCGTGTATACCTCATTTTCTTGCTAGAATCAATTTACAACTATTGATATCACATTGAACTCTATTTTTAGCATGAGTTATTCTTTTTTTCTTGAAATATTATAACAACTACCTAGTAATACCTCCACATCAAGTCTATTTTAACCCATGGTTGGTAATCCTTCTCTGCATTACAATGATAAAGCAACTCATGGAAGGGCATTCAGGAAGAAGATATAGAAGGAAGACCAATGAATGGTGGCGATTGAAGCACCAAAGGATGCTCCTTCACTTCTCTTGGTGAGACGATATTACTTCTGTTCATGAAAATGTTTCAATTCATCTATCCCATCCAAAGTACTTTTCTTCGAGATGTAGCTCTCAAGAACATGATTTACATCTAAGCAACTTTGCCTCTGGATCCAACTTCATCATTGATTGGGGGTCTTGAAGAGAGGGGAAAGGAGGCTCCAAGTGCCTCATTATCATGTCCTTCTCCCTGTTCCCTTCCTCGAAACTTTATATCACCCACTATGATAAAAAGTTCTCCCCCCTCCTCCCTTCCCTCATTTGCAGTCTCACACACAACCTCTCCTGTACTTAAAATGTAAGATGAGTTATTTTTCTCTATGTTTGTATCTTTATTTGTACTAAAATTAAATGAAATGATTATTTTTCAAGCTACCTCTATCTGTGTGTGTCTTATGCCAGTACTACATTTTTTTTATTATGACAAAAGGGGGGAAAAGAATTTACAAAATTATCTTAAGGAGATTACAAAAATGCAAAAATGCATAATCTTGAAATAATCAGGGGGAGAATATATATAAAACTAGTCAAGAAAAATAATAGAAAATGACAACTTAAGGAATGATTAAACTTTGCAAAATATATTCATCAGACTGCATACATTCAGGGGAGATTATCTTTTATGAGATAATTTTTAATCAAGTTTTGTCATCATTAAAAAGGGGGAGAATATTAGCATAAATGCATAGTTTCAATAACAAACAAAATTCGATTAAAGATTATGTACTAATGTTTATTGCCAAACATTCAAAATGCAAAATCAAGTTGCAGGCCTCACAAACAAATGAACACAAAGAAGATATTCCAAGACAATAAATATGCCTGACTGAAAAGACTTGGACAAATGCAAAAGCAAAAGATAAAATACTGCTACAGAACAAACTCAAATGAAAAGAAATCAACCAAGTTTCCATTCGTCTATCAAAGTGGAGACTATCTCTAACGAATGCAAAGTAATGTGCATATAATAGACTTCATCTATCATACGTAAGTCACAGTCGAATAGCTCACCAAGTCAATAATCATCTATTAAAAGCAGAAAAAGGCGGAGAAGTGGAGTTCGTCTGGCAGAGCTACGAAATTTGTCTGATGGAGTAATGGAGTTCATCTATAAGTGGAGTTTGTTTGGCAGAGTAGTGGAGTTTGCTTGATGGAGCAATGGAGTTTGTACATACCTTTAAATTGTCTACTACCTACTATAGACAATCTAATAGACAAAATAATAATTCGTCTATGCCTCAACAAGTCGTCTGTTACTTACAATAGATAATTCAACAAATAAAGTGCTGAAGAGATAATTCATTTGCGCTCCTCTAGTCCATCTGTTACTTACAACAAACAATCCAACAAATGAAGTGGTGGAAAGATAATTCATCTACGCTTCTATAATTCATCTATTACTTACTACAGATAATGTAATAGATGAAGTGCTAGAATGATGATTTGTCTATGCCTTTACGATTCATCTATTACGTGCAAAGGACAAACCAACAGACAAAGTGCTGGAAAGATAATTCATTCACAGTAACTGGATTTGTCTGCTACTTACCATGGACAAACTGGAAGATGAAGGGACTTTTTCTGATGAATAGCTGGACAAATACTTTGTCTGTCGTAAGTGAAGACGAGAAATGGACAAACTGAATCATTATTCTTCATCCAGCATTAATGGCACTCTTTCCATTATTGATAAAAGAATCAACCATTGCAACAACTCTTCAACCGATACTTATTAAGAATTAGAAAATCATCTTCTCCAAGGTTAGTGCTGTAGGCATTCCAATAAACAAAGATTAAGTAGAAGTTAGAAAATTCAAATATGTTAATCAAAATAGTCTTCTATCATTAATGGAGTTTACCTACCACCTACGGCTGGAATTCAAAGCAGTTATAAAGGCAACATCATGGAATCAAGAAGAAGAATCAAAGAAAATATTCAATACCCTCTTAAGAGCATTTAGTAAAATGAGTTTAAACCTTCTGCATCTTTCAAGAGTCATGAGCTTTATATTCAAACCTTCCTCAGTTTTCTTTGAAGGCTCCCAACCACCTTTCGGGAAGATCATTTACTTTTACATTCAATCTTCAAAATTCTTTCCCTATGCTTATTGAGAAGTATCTATGCCTTAAATTTTGATATTTATTGTAATTCCTTTGAGCTAGTGGTTGAGACTAGACTCAAGAAGAACTGTGATTGTCTAAGTATAGACAAGAGCTATTTATATCTCCTAGAGTTAGAATCTAGAAGAGTACTGAGAGCACTATGATTACGCCCCGTAGAGCTAGAATCTAGAAGAGTACTAGGACTGTGTTCATGCCCCCTAGAGCTAAAATCTAGAAGAGTGCTGGGAGCACTATAGTTACACCCCCTAGAGCTAGAATCTAGAAGAGTGCAAGGTGCATTGATTGTATTTCTACTATTGAAGATAGTGGAACCCAATACACTAAGAGAAGAGTGCTCTTATAAGAGTGGAATAGAGTATTTACTTAAACCACTATAAAAATTCCTATCTCATTTATTTGTGCATTGATTGAATGATTGGATTCATTGCTAGAGGGACGTTTGATCTTAAATAGGTTTAGCAAAATTTTAAGTACCCAATTCCTCTAAATTGTCCTCTATATGTTCTTGTGCATGGTGATTCAAAAGATATGCACTTAAACATACTATAGCAAGTGAATTGAATTTAAACTTGAAAGCATTTGAAATTCATAACATAATCGCACATTCATTCTTTATATGATATGCATTTCGTGCACATGGATCTAAAACACTAACTCCCTTCTAATCTTATGTAATCTCTCCTCAATGAGTGGTTTGATGAGAATGTCTTCTAACTAATTATTAGTTGGTACATATTCTAAATAGATATTATTGTTTTGCACATGATCCCTAATGAAATGATACCTAACCTCAATATGTTTACTTCTCAACTATAGCATTGGGTTCTTGGTTTAGTTAATACCATTCATATAATCACAATTTTTTGTTGGTCCTTGATAGATGGTAGCTCAAGATGAGGGTTGGGGGGGGGGGGGGGGGGGTGTGAATTTATCTCTAAAATCTTTGGCCAAATTAAAAATAGTTGTTTTAAGGAAGGATTGAGAAGTGTCACACAGCACACTGAATAAAGATTTTTATAGTGGTTCAACCAAAGCTCAATTACTACTCCACTTCTCTAAGATAATCTACTCTTCTATCTTATGTTTCACTAAAAAAATAGAAACAACCACAAGTTAGTTTTCCCAGAGCTTACCAATAAACTCTTACAACCAAGCCAAATCTCTCTACTTATAGAAACAACATAAAATATTTCAAGCCCCTTGCTTGTAGAAACAAGATAAGCAGGAAGTTACTTGTATAGAAATGTGCCTCTTTCTTGGGAAATTTTGTACATAATAAAAGCAAATAATAAAGAATTATCAATGAAATATAGAATTTCAAACTCTTGAATGGTTTGAAGTAGATGTAGCTTTGTACTCTAATCAAAGTGAAATGCAGTTGGAGTTGAAAGCTTTCTTTGAAAGAAAATTTTTGATCTTTTGTAAATGCACATGAAAGCTCTTTAGATTGTTTGACTTCTTCTTCAAGCATCTTGATCTTCTATTTATAAGCTTTGGAAGAGACTAGAGTTGTTGTGATTTCTTTTCATTAAGGATTTGACTATTGATGATAACGTATAATCTACTCAACAAAAAAGCTGATCGCGAAGGCTTTAGAGTTCTTGAAAATGGCTTCAGACCTACGAAGATCACATGAACTTGTCAGTGACCATTGCAGCACCAATTGTAGACTTTTAAAGTCATTCTTCTTTCCAGTGAAAGTTGCCAAGAGAGGATACTTCCAGTATAGTGACTACTCTAGACCTCTGAAGATCAGTGAGTATCCTTTGAAGGTCTAATAGTTCCAATTACAACTAGCGGCTAATTTTTGTAGACCTTAGAAGGTTGAGGTATCCACTAAAGACTTGATTTTTACTTAGTCATTTTTCATAGTTTCCTAAAAGCCTCTGAAGAGTAAATGGATTTCCTCTGAGTTATCCTTTAAATTGCAAAAACTTGGTTTATCTTTACATTTGTATATTTTCTTCCTCTTTTATTTGTTTTAAGATATGTATTACTTGTTAACTTGAGTTCTTAGATTCCATATCACTTTCAATTCAGTTTTCTTGTGTGTTTTCTGGGTTTTATCATTTTAATTCTGCAATACTTGAAAATTAACATATTAGTACTCAATGTTTTTACTCATGTGTTTACTCACCATCAAAACTTAACTACTATTATAATTCATCATCAAAATCAAGTTAGTTATGAGGTTAGTCTTAACATTCTCCCCCTTTTGGATGATACCTTTCAAAGATAAGTAGGAACTTAAAGAAGATTTCTAAGTATTCATGGAAGCTCCTCATGAATAAATGCATTGATTTGAAATTTTAATTTAGGGGTTAAATGTGTTAATTTAAGGATGCCCCTAACTCCTTTTCGAGGTTAAGCAAGTAAACAAATAATGGCATGAGAGTGGATACACAAATAGAAATAGCACACAATGGCAAAAATAATTTATTGTTGCATTGATTGAAAAAATACATTTAAAGTACAGTTACAATTATTCAAGGAAAAAAAGAGAAAAATACAAAAAAGAAGGTTGACAAAAACAAGAACAACATGAGTTAAGGCTTGGGTTTTGGTTTCTTGGTGTAGTCAAGGGCAAAGTAGGTTGGGTGGTTGTTGGTTATTTGCTTAAGGGTAAAATTTAGGTGATTAGGTTGGGTTGGCTAGCGGGAAGTTTGAGAGGGTGTGGGTTTGGGCTTGGTGGTTCTAAGTCTTCAAGACACAACTACTTTCTTCCCAAATTACTGAGCTACGGAAGCTAGGAAAAGAGGGATTCAAGGGTTGTGCTGCTGGAGGGGCTTGAGCATGGAGGGGAATAGTAGGGATGGGTCTGGTAGTTTGGAAGAGGGATAAAGAAATGACTTGGATACAACTGGATTAGGTGGGATCTACTAGTTCAAGAAATGGGAGGGGTCGATAGGACCCTAGAGTTAAATTTCCATGCCTAAGATGTTCAGAGACTTGTTGGTACACCTAGGCATTAGCTCTAATTCGGTCTTGGTATTCATTATGGGTGAGGTAGATCGGTTCCTAGTTGTGGGTGGAGGGTTGGGGTTCAATTTTTACATTGAATTTGGGTACTGGCTTAGGGGATGAGATAGAAGAGGAGGAGATAGAAACTGGTTAGTCTTGGTTTGAAGGAGTGGCTTTGGATAAGGTTGGTTTGGGAGGAGGTTTAGGCTTTGGTATGGGTTGTAGTTTAGGTTATGTTAGGATGGGTTCAGGTTGTCTAGTTTCAAGTGTTTGGGATTTAGGTCGTTTGGAAGGAGGATCTAGAATTAAGATAGGACTATTCAGATTGGTTGGGTCTTAGAGGTCAAGATATGGGTACTCAAATTCAAGTTCATTGGCCTCCTTGTCCTCTAGGTGTTTTAGAATGGCTGCATTGTTGGCTTTGGTTTGTGTGTAGTATTCTAAGTGTGTTCATGTGATTGACTTAGACATTTTAAAGATGATGTTAGGGTTGTTGGCATGAGGGATGGTTTCAAGTGGAGGTGTGGGTGGAGTAGGTGGTGTAGGGGGTAGAATTTTTGTAAACCATATGGGAATTGATTCCCATGATGAAGTGGATGTAAGATATATGCATGGACCAAAAGGAAGGTCAAGTTTACACTAACAGGGCTAAGTTGAGGATGGTAGAGATAGGACTTTAAGTAGGGAGTCTTAGCTATTAGGTTGAGATGGAGAGTTGTTAGGCTATGCTATTTAGTTTGATGATTCAGAGGGAACAGGTAAGGGAGCTTTAGGTTTAGAGGTTTGATTAGCTAGTTCAGGAATGATGGAAGAGGGAATTTTAGTGTCTTGATTTTCGAATGGGTAGTTTCATTGGAGGAGTGGGTAGAGGGTACTAGTTGTGGTTGAAAGGATCTAGTTTAAGTAGACTGAAAAAGAGAAATCTGTGTATCTAACTTTAGATTTACTGTTTCTTCTATTTTATCTACCTTGTGGGTTAGGAGGGAAACACTTGTGGCTACCTATGTCTCTAGGTTTCCTATCCTACTGTATAGGGACTTTAAGTGGGCTATGAATTGGTTCGAGATGAAGGCTCTAAGTGAGCCATGGTTAGTGGGGTTAAGGAATACTAGGTTAGTTGGCTTGGCTTAGGCTAAGTAGAAGGTTCAATTTGGATAGGTTTGGGTTTGGAAGTGGAGGCCTATGGTCTTATTTGTTTAGTTGTTGAGGTGGAGGGTGGAGGTCTTGGTGAGGGTATTGCTACTGCTACACTTTCTTATTCTACTTCTTTTTCTTCTTCTCTCTCTTCCTCTTCTCTTCTATTTACACTCTCTCTTTCTCCTCTTCTTCCTTCTTCCATCTTCTTTAGTTGTTTTTTAGAGATCCATCCTTCCTTTGTGAACTTGAATCCTACTCTTTTTATAGTTATTTTTCCAAGGATGTTTGGTGTAACACCTAGGTTGTTAATTTTGGGGTAATGATGTATTAAAATACATTGTAATTGTCTTTGGTAGAAAATTTTGCTCCATGATGTAGAAGAATGAATCGTGAAATTGTGAGTAAAGTAAATTTTTAATATATATGATGTCATGTATTTGGACATGATCTAGACTTACATAAGGGCCATTTTTTGTGTATTTTATGATGCATGAAAGGGGAATAAAAATGTCTTTTAATGCTAGATATAAAAAATGTTATGGCAAAGAGGTATGAGAAACATAGAACCAAAGTGAAGTAGATGCAAGAGAAAACAACAAATGAAAATGGGCCAAAAAAATTGGTGTCGCAATGCCAAAATTGACACCATGGTGTTGGGCAATGAAAGGGGTAAAGGCGGCATCGACAAGCTTGATGTTGTGGCATCCAATTTGATGTCATAGTGTTAGTTGGCAGCCATGGATGGTGGGTCAAATTGTTAACCCCGTTCTGTTTGGTTTTGGTTTATTTTGTTCCATTTTATTTCTCCCACACCCCAAGCCCTTACCCTAGCCTCTTTTCTACTAAATTCCATGTCATTTTAGCTAGAGAGGAAGATGATCTACATGTGGAAGTCATCAAGTACGAAATCCATCCCAAGTTTTAATTATTTTGAAAATGGATAAAGGAAGAAAATTCAGTTTTCTAAGAATGGAATCAGATACATGGAGCTTGGAGCTTGGATTCTAGTCCATGGAAGGAAGATACGCTTGGAATTCATAGTAAGTCATTTTTCCCCATCCAAAATTTCAAATTTTGATAAGCTAGGGTTTTGTAACTTTTGTGAACAGTGGAAATTGGGGGAGATTTCATGATTTATGCAAAATTTGTATGGGGAAAATGGCTAATGTAGTAATTATCTTGAATTTGGGAGTGATTGGGTATGAGAAATGATAAATCGTACTAAGCTAGGGTTTGTGAATAGTGACTTTTGGGAAAATGATAGGATTAGTTGATGAGATCATGGGGGAATGATTAATTGCCTAATTATAGTATTTTAGGGCTTGTTTAAGAATGAGATATATGATTTTGGACAATAACCTCATTGACAATGGGAAAGGGCTTTTGTGTATAATTTTTAAACAGTTAATTGAATGAGTGCATGGCTTAACTAGCGTCTTTTGTAGTTAATTACATGATAATTGAACTATATGTTGGATACATATATATATATATATATGATTGGAAATGGGTTTCCCTTGAGACTCTTTGTTGAGATACTATAGTTAGCATGATCTATATACAACGGTTGAAAAAATGCCCAAATGACTAGTAGGCAATGTGAAAAAGGAAAATTCATTGCAACCTGATGATCTTAATAAAATGAAATGAAGGATTAGTTTATTTTGGAATATAATTAGTTATTAAAGAAGTGTTTTACTGTTAAAAGGTGTTGGATATGACTTGGATCAAGTTAAGAGCACGTTGTCTATTAGACTGATAATTAAGCTCTGCATGGTAAATGTATGACAAAATTATTCTAAGAGAGGTGATAATTATGTCTATGGAATTTATGAGAAAATGATGTGAAAGCTTTGTTGAATGTTGTAATTGCAATTGTGTTTTGTATCATTGTCACACCCCACCTTTTGAGGCGAGACGTCCTTTTTACACTGTATTTCACAAGGATTTGCTTGCTTTTAGGGTAAGGTGTCTAGGACCCAATTTCTAAATTACACTAATTTCTACAAAAAATCAGACAAAACCTACCTTAAAAATGGAGCTGCCTGAACCTATACAAGCATGCCACACCCTATAATATACATTGATTCCAAATAAAATAATAAATTAATTTTAAAATACATACATTTACAATTCCATAGGCCAACATCTGAGTTAAATCATTATGGCAATAAACCTTAACTTAACATGTAATTCATCCGCAATACTAATTTGACATGCCGCTATAATTCTATACACATCATTTACATCCTTCATTTATCATTATACAACAATTGAAATTATTAATTACATAATCCCAATTCTATCATGTCAACATAATTACTATCTTCCTTGACTCATTGCTTAACCTGTCGACTAAGAATATAAAATAAAAGGCATAAGTCTAAGTAACTCAGTAATTAGGTACAAATAATAAATAATAAAATAATTAATTCAAAATTTACATAATTAGATCTAATCATTATCATAGACATAATACACCTATCATACTTTGAGGACCATGTCCTCATTATTCCAACCCAATAATCAGGGGATGGCACTCATCTCCTGATTCTGACTAGACATTTGATCCTCAATGAATAACCATACTGCTCAATTATACATATAGGACATAAACCTATTAATGATAAGAACAATGTTCATCAATTTATACCAACTAGAGAATTGCAATCATTTCCATCTGATTAATCCATCTCATTTCAAATCAATCTTAAACTTTAACATATATAAAGGCATATTCTCTATCCCACATATTAGACATCCATTTTGAACCAAAACATCAATTAATTCAATACAAGGGATACCCATTATCCCACACAAATCAAATGACATCAATTTTGAACAAAGATGGGATATCTATTATCTCCAGCCAAAACATTCAAGCATGGATTCAAATTAATGGGATATTTATTATCCCTAGCCAATCATACAATCAAACAAATAGGGGTTGCCTACTTACTTGGGCTTTTAGTTCCAAACCATTCCTCCAGCTCTATACATTTTCATCCTTCTCAAATCATCTTATACAAGGTAAAATCTCATTCATTACAAAAATAGCTCAAACTGATTTCTTCCAAACCAATGAATATGATTTATAGCTAAACCCATATACTTCCCAAGTGCATAATTCCATACTCATCATTTATCTCATTGAAGAATGTTATCAAATATGTGCCACAAACTAGCTAAATCAATTTTTTTGTTTATAACTTATCACATAAATCAACTTGTAAACAACTCCATTAAGCTTTAAATTCAATCAATGCATAGCTTATACGGCCTATATACAAAAGCCCTTTCTTAACCACACTTAGGGCATAGTTCCAAAACCTATTTCATCAACCCAAATCATCCCAAACAAGTTCTAAAACATTATAATTCATGTATTAATTATTTTCCCCATGTTTATTGTAATCAAATCTATCATTTTCCTAACTTTTTCCATGATTCACAAATTTTCCAAAACCCTAGCTATCCCTAATCATCAATCCTCATGTCTAATTAAGTTCCAAACCATTATTGAGCATGCATACATTATTCCCCCCATAATTTCTACATCAGATCCATCATTTTTCTCCAAAATTCCTTAATCCCCAAAACCCTAACTTAAGAAAATCAGAAATAAGGAGAGAAAAACTAACTTACCAAACAATGCATGTATGGCTTTCTCTCATGGATATAAATCGAAGCCCGAAACTTCAATTTGCACCATCCATTTGAAGGAAACATGATTTTTCTCCCATGTTCATAGTTTAAATTGCCAAAAGTTGGGTTTAAATGAAAGATCACATGATTAACTAGCTAGGTAAGATGATTTCCTATCTAAATAGGCAAGAAATAAGGCTAAACGGGGTTAGGGCATGAAAGGGGAAGAAACAGAATGGAACAGGAGAAAAACAAAATCAATTAGGGAAAGAAAAATTCGGTTGGGCTTTTATAGCCGCCTACCAACACTATAGCGACACCACGCTGCTACGCCGCCGTGCTAAGATAGCACCGGCCATACTAGCCCGTCCTATTTCAATCACAACTTCCTTGTTCGATATCAGATTTACATAATTCTTGATTCTTTATGAAGATAATTTTGAGTTCTAAAACTTTTATATTAATAACCTTTTCCAAGTTAGTCTCTAAATATGTCAAAATTGAGTACAAGTGACCACAAGTTGTAATGTTTAGTTTCCTTTCACTATGTATTGAGGTTTACAACGTAGACTAACTTCAAAATCATGGGGTGTTGCATTTGCATCCAAAATTACTTCACAATTTCAATTATTCTTATATTTAATCATTCTAAAATGATTATATAATAACATTAATATCACCCTAAACTCAAGTAACAACCCATCTATTACAAGTGTTACTCAAATTCCAAAATTTACACTTATGAAACATCACCCATAGCCCCATTTTATATAAAACACTTCAATCTCCCAATAATCACTTCAAACACATCATATGTGTGAAATAGGACATGTTCAAGCTATTCACCACTATATTTTGGGTCAATTGCCAAAAATCACCTATTCAGTACTTTTTAACCGAATCTTCTGCTATAAGTTACTTATATGTCATTTTCATTACAAAATGCATCCAAGACTCAAACTAATGTTTCACACACATTACAATACATACAATGACTATCTTAGACCATTCACATTGATCATAAATATGCTTTTGCTCAAATTCACTACGTGGGTTCTTTTTCTTCTTATAACCAATATATAATTCAAAATGATGAAATTTATGAGTTTTAAGCATCAAATCTGCCCATGTTCACATGAGCAACTTTCAATCACCTCAAATATCATATAAAGCTAATCGTTCATCAAAATTTCTAAGATTTGATAAAAATCACCCACTGAGTTCTTTTTACATAACTTTCAATTTAATAGCTTAAAACTCCAAAATAATCTTAAAACTTCAATTCAATAGCTTCTACACATTAAATTGCACATGATACTCATGCTACATTAGTCATTCCAGTCATATAGTTGACTTTTCTTAAAATTACATCTTGAGCCTAATGGATTAAAATATCACCACAATTCTGTGGGATATTCAGTATCCCTAACCAAAACATACGAGCCTTGATTACAAAAAAATGAGATAATCCATATCCCTATCATGTCATACAATCACAAATGCACATAAGAAAACAAAGCCTACTTACCTCATTGACAAGGCATTGTTTATTTTCTTAAGTTCCATGGCTCTTAGGTCTTGTAGTTTTCTCTCCATGATCCTATACATTTCATTTAGCAATATAATCTTAACAATTCATATCAAGTCAATGAGTTTCAGTTCTAAGCATGTCATTGTAAATCTGTATATTCTTTAAATGTATAACCTCATCCTAGCATTGATCATAAAACAATTTAACTTATATGCTTCTTTAATCACTTCTTGTACAGGCTATAAAAAGATTAGCTAACTTCTCATTAAGCATTTTAATAAAAGTGTCATAAGAAAACTTCACTCTCAATCATATATGTCTATTTTATAGCTTCATGAACATGCAATTAACCTTAATAATAGTTCAATTAAACCTCAATTATGCCATTAATGCATTCAGTTTGCTATTAGGCCCTTTTTACCCAAAAGTCATTTCTAATTAATAATTAGGGTTTGTCCCAAAATCAATTATCTCACCCTCAAATAAACCCTAAAGCATTATAATTAACAATTCATCATTTTCCCCATGATAATTAGACATAATTTATAAAATTCCCCCCAAAAACCACTATTCATGAAGGGTATAAAACCTTAGCAAGGCATGAATTATAATTTCTCAACCTAATCAAGTTCCAAAACCCCCTAATTAACTTATTAAGCATTTCCCTCCATGAATTTAACAAGAAACCCCCATCATCTTGTCTCAATTTCCACTATGCATGAAACCCTAAAATACAAAAAATTAAAATTAGTTAGGGGAAAGGCCACTTACTATGGAATCTAAGTATATCTCCTTTCTTAGCACTTGAAACTCCAAATCTTCCAAACCTTCCATGGATTACAGCAAAAAAACTTTTTATCTTTCTTTTCATCATCCCACATAAGGAAACTTGAGTTTGAAAGCAAGTTTGATGAGTTTCAATCTTAAATATGGTTAATCTCTTGCTAAAATGTTAAGAAAACAAAATTGATCACATGGATTTTGGGCATGGAGAAGAGAGGAAATGGAACTGGATAAAATGGGGCTGAAATGGTATAGAACAGACTTAAAAAGTTGGGCCACCACCATAAGGTAGCCGCCTGCCATACCGCAACCAGAATGGTAGCCTCTTACCATACTGTCTGCCAATGGATAGTAAGGTATATGCCTTAGGATCTGACCACAACCAATCTCCTACCATACCGCCTGCCAAGAGCAGATTTCATATTTTAGTCATATCTTCCTCATATGATGTCCAAATTGAGTGATTGTTATTCCACTAGAAATATAATTTCAAGGGATAAAACTTTAATGTTAACCACTTTTTCTAAATCAGTCATTAAATTATCAAAATTGAGTACAAATGACCATAAGTTGTAATGTTTAATTTCCTTTCACTATGTATTGAGGTTTACAACATAGGCTAACTTCAAAATCATGGGGTGTTGCATTTGCATCTTAAATCACTTTACAATTTCAATTAGTATTATATTTAATCATCCTAAAATGATCATTTAATAATATTAATATCACCCCAAACTCAAGTAACAACCCGTCCGTTACAAGGTTTACTCAAATTTTAAAATTTACACTTATGAAACATCACCCATAGCCCCATTTTACTTAAAACACTTCAAATCTCCCAATGATTACTTTAAATACATCACATATATGAAATAAGGCATGTTCAAGCTATTTACCACTTTATTTGGGGTCAATTGCCGAAAATCACCTATTCAGTTCTTTTTAACTGAATTTTCTGCTATAAGTGACTCCATATGTCATTTTCATTCCATATTGCATCCAAGACTCAAACTAATGTTTCACGTACATTACAATATATATAATAACTATCTTAGGCCATTCACATTGATCATAAATATGTTTTTACTTAAACTCTCCATGTGGGTTGTTTTTCTTCTTATAGCTAGTATATAATTCAAAATGATGAAATTTATGAATTTTAAGCATCAACTCTACCCATATTCACATGAGTAACTTTCACTCACCTCAAACATCATATAAAGCTAATTGTTCATCAAATTTCTAAGATTTGATGAAAATCACCCATTAAGTTCCTTTTACATAACTTTCAACTTAATAGCTCAAAACTCCAAAATCATCTTAAAACTTCAATTCAATAGCTCCTACACATTACATTACACATAATACTCATGCAACATTAGTCATTCCAATCATATAGTTGACTTTAATTAAAATTACTTCTTGAGCCTAATGACTTAAAATATCACCTTACAACATTGTCTAAAAATTTAATGCCTCGGGCATTACAATCATATATGTAGGATTTATGGGACAATTGCTTGAAAAACAAAGGGTTGAATCAAAGGTTGAGTTGAGATGTTATGGGAATGAGTCTGCATGAGGGTTAGTAGGCCCCTTTTTCTCTAGTTGAATGTATTATTGGATGAGGATAGTAGCAATCAATTATTTGAATCTAAGCATGTATGTATTTGTTGGGGATAGTGAATATCCTATGCTTTATTATGGACACATGAATGTTTGGAATAGAAAGTATCTAGTATCTTTGTATATACTAAGAATTATTCTTGTGGATGGATGTCTAAATGAGAGGGATAGAGAACATCCATTATTATATTAGATTCATTGTCTTAACTGATAGGGATAGTAAGTATCCCAAATCTAGTTCCCTATTATGATAATGTGAATGGCTGGAATACATGGGATAAGTGATATCTCATGATTATGCTAATAGCATATTATATTATATGGAATAAATGTTGATGAAATGTGAAGCATTCCATATTTAATATTTGATAGAATGGTTTGATACTATGCCTAAATGGCAAGGTTATGATATGTAGTGCTTGTACGGGATAATGTTAATATATGTTGTGGATGACATCTCAGGATGAGATGTGAGTGCAATGTCATGGATTTCGTTATAATTTAAATATGATCTTATGGATTGGACTATGTTGTTCAACTATATTGTTGATTATGGTTTTATTGTTGTGCCTACTTACTAAGTTACCCGAACTCACACCTTCTTATTTAAATTTTTAATAGACAGGTTAAGTAAGGGAGCTATGAAAGATATAATTTAAGTTTGTGGTTTTTATTATGTTTTGTAGAAATTGGAATTTGTATTCATTCAAACTTATAATAACTCAATTAGAGATGTATTTTGCTATGTAAAAGAGAAATGTACTGGCATGTTATAATAATGAAAAATGTGTATGATATGGAGATAAATTAAGCATTGTTCCAATTATGTTATTGCCATCATGGGGCGACATAGATTCTGGGCAAATATGTGTGGGCAAGTATACGGGTTTCTGTTAATGTTTTATAATTCTTAAATTCAAATTTTTTATATGATTACTAATTGAACAGGTTTATCTCCACATAATACATAGTACACTCTACCAAATTTTTGGCATAAATTCCCCTTAGAAATGAAAAAATTATAGGAGAATGGTAAAACGCATAGGCCCCATGGCGGGGCATGACATCTGGCGATTTTACTTGCTCCCCAAACTCATCTGTGACATCTGCTTTGGAATCTCTAATGAATTTGGTTTGTAGCATTCCATATGGCAATAAAAGCCTGGAATTGGACTTGAAAATATACAAGTTATCAAACATTACTTGAGCTAGGTCTTTTCGTCTTCTATTCTTTAAAGCCCAAGTACCTTGGTTTCTCTAGGATTTGGTCAAAGCTTCCCACTTTTGGATATACATTATTGAAAATCATGTTGTTGGCTATCTTTAATCCAAATCCAATTGGCTAGCATGTAGAAAACTTTCCTTTTCTCTTAGATGTACTCCACCTAGGTTAGAGAATATGATATGCTTTTGGTCCATTGAATTGATTCTACTAATTCTGGTAACTTGAATTTGGCCCTAATGCTTGCCAAGCTCAAATCTATCTTAGTCTTTCCTATCTATGTCTTCCTAGTGCTTCTATTATAATTACTAATGAGTAATTGCACTAGTTTAGAATAGGTTGAGTCTTGATGACTAAAGATATTTTCCCATTCTTGAAACTTGAACCAATTGTACACTAGTAGGTTCCAACCATCACCTTCTTCTCCAAAAATCTTAAAGTGAAACACTCTTCCCTTCATCACTCTTCTCCCTTCAAATTTTTCTTAAACTTCTCATAAGCTAGAAGATTATCAAAATATACCTTTAGTGTGATATTTGAGGCATTTGGCCTCCATTTCTTGCTTTGAGCCTCTTTGTTTCATTCTCTCTTTCATTTCCTTCCTCTTCCTATTTCCTTTGATGGAAAGGCAAGGGATTTGCTTGCTCCCTCATTGTGAGCCATCTCACATCAGATTTGGAATGAGTTTTGAGATGTTTAAGGTGAGTGGGATTAGGATTCAAATAGGAAGAGCTTTGGATGGCAAGGGTTTTGAGGGTTTTAAGGGGCGAGAGCTCTTTCAATGTATTTAGAAATGAAAAATGCAAAGCTCTTTCACATTTAGAAGCAGAAAAATGAGCAAGAGTCAAAACATCTCGCTCATATTTGAACTTATGGATGTCTGAAGTAAGTGTTTTAGAGGTCTAAAAAACTTTTTTTCTAAGTAAGATTTTATAACATGAGCTTTTCAGATATCCAAAATCACATGTTGAGAGTTCTAAAATAGTTTCTACCTACTTTGTTCGATCTAAAATATCCTTTGAGTTTGATCTAAAATATCCTCTAAACCCTTTTCATAGTTCTGTTGAACCTCATTTAGACATGGATATTTTAGTAGAAACATTTTTAGAGTTTTATGTGTGCCTCTGAATTATCCTTTGTATGTTCTAGTGCAATTTAATTCATACAATAACATATGATTCAATAAATATAAACTTGGTAATAATTAAAATTCATAGCATAATCACACAAAGATTCTTCATACGATATGCATTTCATGTGCATGAATCTAAAATACCTAACCCCATTCTAATGTTACAAAATGTCTCCTCAGGGAGTGGTTTAGTGAAAATATTTGCTAATTGATCATCAATTGGTACATTATAAATGATGCCTTGCCACTATATGTTTAGTTATTATATGTAGTATTCGATTCTTAGTCAAATTAATAGCACTTCTATTGTCACATCTAATGGGAATATCTATAAATTTGATTCCATAATCTCTCAATTGTTGTTTTATCTATAAGATCTGTATAGAACGACTGCCTGTAACCACATACTCAATGTCAATATTTGATAATGCTATAGATATTTGTTTTCTTGAAAACCATGATATGATTATGCTTTTAGGGAACTGACAAATTCTAGAGGTACTCTTTCTATCCACTTTATATCCAATAAAATTAGCATTTGAGTACCCTACTAATTCAAAATTAATACCTTTTGGATACTACAAACCAAGGTTTGTTGTATCTAAGAGGTATCTAAATATTATTTTTATAATAATAAGATGTGATTCCTTTGGGTTTGATTGGAATCTAGCATATATGCAAACACCAAACATGATATCAAGTTTCCTAGTAGTTAAATACAGTTAGGATCCTATCATGCTTCCATAAAGCTTTTGATAAATTAATTTACTTTTCTCATCCTTGTTCATTTTAATTGTTGTGCTCATTGGAGTTGGTAGAGGCTTCCCATCTTCTATCTAAAATTCCTTTAGCAGCTCTTTAGTGTATTTAGCTTGGTCAATAAAGATCCCTTCCTTCATTTGCTTGATTTGCAAGCTTAGAAAGAAGCTAATCTCTCCTATCAAGCTCATCTAGAATGCTCACTGCATGACTTTAGAAAACTCTTAGCAGTATTTATCATTTGTAGCTCCAAATATAAATTCATCAACATAAATTTATATAACTAAGATTTCATTCTCGTCATGCTTTATGAAGAGTAAACCTTTGTTTGTTAAGAACTTGCTTAGCCTATGAAGTCATTCTTTAGGAGCTTGTTTAAGGCTATAGAGGGATTTCTTGAGTTTGAAGACATGATTAGTGTCTTCAAACCTAGGGAGTTGTTTACATACACTTTGTCATTTATGAAACCATTTAAGAATGCATTTTTAAGATTCATTTGGTATAACTTGAAATTCATATAAGAAGAAAAAGGTAACAGCATTATAATGGGCTCTATTCATGCAACTGGTGCATATGATTCTTCAAAGTCTATTCCTTCTTCTTGATAATACCCTTTTATCACCAATCTTGCTTTATTTCTCACTACTATCCCAAATTAATATAGTTTCAAGGTAACAACATTATAATGGCCTCTATCCTAGTAACTGGTGCATATGATTCTTCAAAGTATATTCCTTCTTCTTGACAATACCCCTTTGTCACCAATCTTGCTTTATTTCTTGCTATTATCCCAAATTTATATAGTTTATTCTTAAAGACCCATTTAGCACCAATTGCAGAATGATGGGATAGTCTTGGAATAAGTTTCCATACATCATTCCTTTTGAATTGGTTCAACTCTTCTTGCATAGCAATTATCTAGTTTTCATCTTCTAAGGCTTGATCTATCATATTGGCTCTAGTTGAGAAAGGAAAGTAAAATTTCTATATACTTGGTGATAAGAAGATCTAGTTCTAACTTTGTTATATACAGCAACAATTATTTAGATTTTAGGATGGTCATGATGAACATCCAATCTCTAGGTAAAAACATTATTACCTTCATTTTTTACCTCCCTAGTGGTTGTGTAGTGACTTTTTCTTGATCTTGCAATCTTATCTTCTCCACAAATCTTGCTAGATCACATATTTCATTATGAAAGTAACTAATCCTTTTATGGGGTTAGTGCTTTCATCAAATTTAGCATAGATAGATATTTCTACAACATTAGTTCTTCTATTATAGATTCTAAATACCTTATTAATAATGGAATAGCTAAGGAATATCCCTTCATCAAATTTGCTATAAAACTTTCTAAGGTTATCCTTTCCATTATGAAGAATATAACATTTCCATTCAAAAGTATAAAAATAAAAAGTTTTGGTTTTCTTTCATGATGTAATTTAAAGGGAGTTTTGTTGAGTATTAGCTTGGCAAAAATTTATTTATAATGTAACATGTGTTCATTACTTCAGCCCAAAAATACTATGGTAGTTCATTTTCACTCAATATGGTTTTCTCCATTTCTTACAAGGATCTATTCTTTCTTTCTGGTATTCTATTTTGTTGAGGTGTTCTTGGTGTAGAGAATGGATGGAGTATTCCATTGCTTTCACAGAAAGCAATAAAATTGCAATTTTCAAACTCTCCATCATGATCACTTTTAATTGCAATGATATGAGAACTGTTGGTCCCTTATACAATGGTAGCTCAAGAGGGGGGGGGGTGAATTAAGATTTTAAAACTTTTGTCCAAAATAAAAAATTATAGTACTGAATGAGTAACTAAAACAGATTGCATAATGCATAGTACAAGATTTTTATAATGGTTTGGCCCTTCCTGGGTTCCTACTCCACTTCTTTGAGTCAGTCTCCTTTACTGATCATAGGTTCTACTAATACCTTGATCAACTTGATCAATTACACATTAGTTTTACAACAAGCTCACTAACCAACTTACTAGTTTTCCAAGCTAACCAGAAATTTTCACAACTTGTTGGTTTTCCAATGCTCATTAACAAACTTGTATCCTTTCAACAAGTTTCCTACTTGCTTATTGCAATACATAAACACTAACTATTCTACTTGTGTTGCCAAATACTAAATCAAAGTGTACAGATTAATGCCTCTTACTTGGGCTGACTTGTACTTAAATTTAGAATTCTAAGTAAATAAATGAACAATAAGAGTGAAAGATTCAAACTTCTTGATAGAGAAGAGATTTACACTTTGAGAGCTCTGATAGAGTTGTATCCATTGGAGTTAAACTTTTGAAGGAAAATTTTGAATGCTCATTGTGTAACCAGCTATGTTTGAATCATATTCAATCAGTTATTTCTTTTGCTTTTGAATCTCTCTTTTATAGGTTAAGAGAGATTTTTTTGTTGTTGACTGTGGCAGGCATTCAAACATTCAAAAATATTTTTTTTACCTTATCTTTTGTCTAATGTCTAACTTTGGGGTAATCTGGTATTAGTCTATAACTTTGTTGCTAATTTTTTCAAATGTTCACTTTCATATCAAATGCTCCGAAGTTGGTTCTTTAGATACTCTAAAGAAACAAGTGAACAGATAGTGTCTTGACTGATTTCGAATAATCTAATTTTTTTCTTCAGATTCTCCAAAGTAATTATAATCCTTCTTAGTTGTGATAATTCTTTGCAAAGAGAATTTTGGATTTTCTTAAACTTTTAATGCTTTCAAAAAAGTAATCCAAAGCTTTGTTTAATATCTCTAAAGCATGTTTGTTTACTCTAAAGTATACTTGAATTCACTCTGAAATGTGACTCCAGGTTCTCCAAAGCATATATGTTTACTCCAAAGCATACTTGACAGTTTCTTGTTTATCTTTGAAGTACGCTGTAAAACTTTTGAAGCCAAAAACAATTTCCGACGAGAGCTTGTGACAGCTCTAAAACTCGCTATGAGGATTCCGAAGCTTGTCTTATTTTTCTCCAAAGCTTTGCAATCATCTCTGAAGTATGCTGTGATACTTTGAAACTTGTCTAAAGATTCTCTATAACAACTCTGAAATGCATTGTAACAATTCCGAAGCTTTACATTTTACTCCAAAGCAAGCCTATGAAGACTCCGACGCTTTCCAATTTCTCAAAAACTTATTGTATTTACTCAAAAACCTGTCCAAAACCTTAACGGATTTATTCCGAAGATTACTGCTAGATCTTTGAAGCTTGTTTAAATGTCTCCAAGCCATGCTATGATAATTCTGAAGCATTAACCATTTTTTCAAAGTTCATTGAGAAGTCTCTAAAGCAATCCAATTTACTCCAAAACACATTAAAATGATTCCAAAGTTGCTTCTGTTGCCTTTAAAGCATGTCTTCAACATTTAAAATTTTTATTTCCTTGATTTAAGTATATGTAAAATTTATATACTTAATTTTGAAAGAGTATTTACTTTGTGTCTTCCTTTTTTCATCATAAAGGCTGTTCTCAAGTTGAGTGTGAATTAATATTTCTATAACATATTTGAGAATAAATTATTAGTACCTTAATATTTTGCTCATGTCTTTGCTCATCATTAAAACATACTTGGTTAAGAATGATTATCATAAAAATGAAGCTAGTTAACATGGTTCAACATTCTCCCCCTTTTTGATGATGAGAAAACAATGAGTAATATACATTTCAAAACTTGCCTAGCAATAAATTTAAAGCAACTTATTTTGCAGATATTTCAAAAAAAATTAATTGACTAAATTAATGCAGGTCCCCCGAGTTGATGCACATTATTTTCGTGAAATTTCATGTAATAGAAATCTTTATTCTTTGCATATATGATTTTAGTTTATATCACATTATCACATTTTTCTTCCTTTTTGTCATAATTAATAAGGTGGAAATAATCATCAAGGGTTATATATAATCATGTGAAAAAAATGCATATATATTGAACTTTTTAAAATTTCAGATACAATGTAGATACATCAGAGAAAATAAAAAAGAAATTACATCAGAGAAAAAATTATAAAATGCAGCAGATCTATTTAGGTGGTTTGGGTTTTATCTGGTAGGTCTTGAGAAAGACATCTTGAAGAGCTGGAAGAGGTGGCTTGGGTTTAGAGGAAGATGGTGCGGGAGAGGGCTTAGATGTTCTAGCCCTTTTTGGTAGAGGAGGGATGAAAAATGGATTCTTTGGAACTGCCACAGAAGGTTCATGTGTGTATGCAATGGTCCATAGTCATGAACATAGATGAGATCAATTCTCTCTTGAAATATTGGATCCAGCAATTCAGGAAAGACCATAGGAAGCCCTTTCAAGAGATCTTCTATGTTTGACTTCATCTGAGTTTGATACTCCTTTCTCTCAAAAGGATCCTTCTTGTGCTTTTTGGGAGGTGGAATTCTAGAATTCCTTTTTGGTTTTGAGGTGGATGGCTAAGATGAAGAAGGTGTTGATTTTGGTTTGGGAATTGGTTTTTGTTTTGGTTTTGAGATAGTAGGTGGTTTTTGGTTTTCGTAGTTGAAGGAGGTGGTTTTCTGGGAGTTTTGGCTTTTGAAGTAGGTGAAGAAGATGGTGGAAGAGGTTGACACCCTAGTGGAGACTGTATTTGCCTTATTCTATCTTGATCATCCATTTGAGGATATGGGAGAGGCAAATTATCAACAATGGTCTCTAGGTTTTCATTGTTGTAGAAAGTGAATTCTTCCTTAGTGATAATAAAGAATTTATGAGGACCTAATGGAGATAGAAACTCTTTTCTTTGAGGTTTTGACATTGGAAGCATTTGAAGGAGTTTCTTAGAGTAATTTTGAAGAATTAGCTCTTTATCAGGTATGGGAATTTTATGGTTCTTTGGAGTGAAAGGAGGATCAAGAAGAGATTGAATTCTATGCAAAAAGTTAGGACCCTCAAGTTCGAGAAATGAATATTCTTGAGAAGATAGATGAATTGATTGAGAGAGAAACATCCTAGTAACTTAAGAGTTGATTTTTATTTTACTTGCAAACTCAGAGTCTTTCATCCTGATTAGATTAGATATGCGAAGAAGAAAATCAGGATTATCATCAACAACTTTTTTTGTGGACGACTTTGTGGTCAAGGATTTATAAGGGTGTCCCATTTGGTGGGATTTCCTCAATTCTTTCAGGGAAATAGATTCCTGCTCTGATATATTCCATTAATAAATCTATGGGATTTGCATATCGTGATAGAATCCAGATATAATACAAGAAAGTGTGAGTGTTATCTTCTGTGATTGGAATTGATGGTGGTGGTGATGGAGGAGAAGTTTGTGTTTATGGAAAGGGAATGTATGGAATGATGGAAGTTGAGTAAGTAGGTTGATCCATAGATTGATTAAACTCTAGAATTGCAAGGGATGATGGATGTGGAGACATTGAGGGTAAAGACATCACTGTAGTGGGAGAGTTTGGTCTGGGTAGAGAGAAATGATGTGGAGGTGAAGTAAAATGAGTTGGAGGTGGAGAGAAATGAGAATGAGGTGGTGAAGAGTGTGGATGATAGGTTTGACCTCTGAATGATTCTACTAAATCTTATAGAGAATCAAGTCTTTGGTCGATTTTATCAGCTCTAAGAATCATGGAAGACATAGCAGTGTTAAAAGTATGATCTATTCTATTCATTTGAAGGGCTAGAGTAGATAGAGTGTTCAATCATAATTATTCTATCCTCTAGGTCCTTTGAGATAGGTTGTGGAGTGGGAATTAATGAGGTGGATGGTTGATCAGTGTGAGAGGGTCTAATGGGTGAGGGGTTCTGATAGGGGTGTGTGAAGGTGTTTTGCTACTACTATATCTTCATGTGCATCTTCTCTCAAATTTTCTTCTACAATATATTCAATGTCTATTCTTTGTTCTTCTCTTGAAATTTCTTCTATTCTCTTATATTCTGCTTGTTCCTCTCTGCTAGAGAATTCCTCTATTCCTTCTACTGATGGACTGATGAACTCGTATCTTTCAATTATCTCTTCTCCTTCATGTAAGGAGAGTTCTTGTCTTTGTTCAGTAGCCTGTTCTATAACAATAATATCATTTTCTCTTTCTAGACTTTCATTAGGTTTAAATCCTTTCAACTAAGTTGCTCTTCTTGGTCTTTCAGAGATCCAACCCTATGCAGTATGCTGAATACCCATTCTCTTCAAAGCTTTTTATTCCAATTTGTCTGTGTTCCTTGGAAGCTCTTCATTCTCATTTGAGACATCTACTCCTTGATCAGCTTGGTTAGAGCCATTCCATAAGGTAAAGAAAACCTCGTGCTGCTCTTTATCAAGTGTATATGGTCTATCATCAGTCTGGCCAGATTTAATTATCTTCTATTCTTTAATGCCCATATGATTCTAGCATCTTTCTTAGATATATCTCCTAAAGCTCCTCTTTTAGGATATACATTGTTCATAACAATGAGATAAGCTACCCTGAGATTTGCATTCAAGTGATTAGCATGCAAATAATTCTCTTTTTCATCTATCTCAGTTTCTGCTAAGTCTGAGAATAGCATTGCTCTTAAAGACCATACAATCTCTTCTTCTTCTTCAGAGAGATTGAATCAATTCCTTAAACTTTCTTGGGATAGTTTGATTTCTGTTTCTCCTATCCATGATCTTTTTGTTCTAATGATGAGATTATAGATTAGAGTTCTTACTAGTCTCGGATATAAATTGTCTCTGTAACTCACATACGCATCCCAGCCTTGGTATTTCTATTATTCAGATACTTCAAATTCCATTCCAAAGGCTCTAAAATTGAATATTTTTTCTTTTATTATCCTCTTGTCCTCATATCTTTCTATAAATCTAGAGTAATAAAAAGAGCTATTCATAAATATTACCTCTAGTGTATCAGTTTCTCATCTTGCCTTCTTGGCTGCTCTTTTCTGTGGAGAATTTTCTCTTTCCTTTCTCTCGCTTTCTGCTTCTTTTGTTTTTGCCATTTTGAGAGAATGTTTTAGGTTTTTGGAAAGGAAACAGGATTTTTGGGAGTGAAGGTAGAGAAGGCAGGAAGGTGGGCAGAGAGAAATGAGACTTAAGTAAAAGAAGCGGGAATATAGATCATCTTCTCTGAAATTGGGGTTTTGGGAGTTTGGAGAAGAACGTTTTAGGTTTTCAGAGAGGTTTTGAATGAACTTTATGCTTTCAAATTTGTTTTTAAAATATTTTTGAAACACTAAAGTGTTTTGGCTTTGGATACTCTGAAGGAGATCCTTCAGAGAAGATTATTTACTTTGGGGTTTTGGATATTCCGAAACATTACTTTGGAGGCCTTTGCCGATCTTTGGATGCTTTTGTTTATGCCTTCGGAGACTTTTTTTTGGGGCTTCGGAGACTTTGAAGGCCAAAATCTAACTTAAATCTGAAATATTATAAAATGGATTACAATTTTTAGTGTACACATTAATTGTCCTTTTGAACTGCTAATGCAGGTTTATTTATGTATCATTACCAAGATAGATAATTAAATATGCAATAATGCACTTTTCATTCTCTGTGTTGCATAGATAGAAGCTTAACCATAATTTTAGAAAACAAGGTTTTCAACAAATCAAGTTCAGGATGAAAGAGAGAATGATCACTCGAAGGGATCCATTCGAGTTCATTTTCTTAAGGAGCAGATAAAATAGTTAGAAGAGGAATTGTTTTATCCTAGAGGATCCAACCACAATGCTGATCGTCTTCTAACAAAAGGATGTGTAGCATATAAGAAGGTGATGGATCACATGAAGAAGTTTGAAGAAGAATTGGCAGAGGCTAATAATCATATTGAGGAGCTGGAAGTTGTAGTAGATGTTCTTGCTGATTAAAAAAAATTAATAAAGATGTTATTATGAATATTTTATTTGATAAATTATGCATTTTATGCACATGGATATAGAATGCCTAATTCTCTTCTTATCATGTTGAATCTTTCTTCTGGTAATGGTTTTGTGGAGATACCTGCTAGTTGATTTTCTGTTGGGATAAATTCTAAGCTAATGTCATGATTTTGAACATGGTCTCTAATAAAATGATGCCTTATTTCTATATGTTTAGTTTAGGAATGTAGAACTAGATTCTTGGTCAAATTTATAGCACTAGTGTTATCAAATTTAATAGGTATATTAACAAATTTAAGACCAAAGTCTTTTAATTATTATTTCATCCATATGATCTATGCACAACAACTACCTGCTGCTACATATTCAGCCTCAGCAGTTGATAATGCAACTGATGTTTATTTCTTAGAAAACCATGAGATAATCATGCTTCTTAGAAATTGGCAAGATCCTTAGGTACTCTTTCTATCTACTTTATATCCAACAAAATTTGCATCTGAGTAACTTATTAAATTAAAATCTGAGCCTTTTGGATACCATAATCCTAGATTAGGTGTATCTAAAAGATATCAAAATATCCTTTTTACAGCAATAGGATGTGAATCTTTTAGTTCTAATTGGAATCTAGTACATATACATATACTAAACATTATGTCAGGTTTACTAGGAGTTAAATATAGCAGAGATCCTATCATGCTTCTGTAAAGTTTTTGACATATAAACTTACCTTTTTCACCGTCATCCATTTTTATTGAAGTGCTCATTGGCATCCAATACCTTTTTCCATCTTCAATGTTGAATTTCTTTAGCAATTGTTTTGTATATTTGGCTTAGTGAAAGAAGATTCCTTCTTTCATCTACTTAATATGCAGTCCCGAGAAGAAGTTGAGTTCACTCATCAAGCTCATTTTAAATTCTCCCTACATTATCGTAGAAAATTCTTTGCAAAGATTTTCACTAATTGCACTAAATACTATATCATCAACATATACTTGAACTATAAGAATATCTTTTGTTGCATGCTTAATGAAGAGTGTGGTATCAGCTTTGCCTCTTAAAAACCCTTTCTCAATGAAAAGTTTGCTTAACCTTTCATACCAGGCTCTAGAAGCCTGTTTTAAACCATAGATGGCTTTTTTAAGTTTGAATACATGATCTGGGTTATGAGGATCTTCAAACCTAGGTGGTTGTTCTATATAGACCTCTTCATTAATAAATCCATTTAAGAATGAACTCTTTATGTCCATTTGATATAACTTGAAATTCATAAAAGATGCAAATGCAATAAGTATTCTAATGGTTTAAATTCTTGCAATAGGAGCATATGATTCTTCAAAATCAATGACTTCCTCCTGACAGTACCCTTTTGCTACTAATCTTGCTTTATTTCTTAATACAACTTCAGATTCATCAAATTTGTTCCTAAAGACCCATTTAGTTCCTATTGTAGATTGATGATTTGGTCTTGGAACAATAGTCCAAGAATTATTTCTTTTGAATTAGTATAATTCTTCTTACATAGCTGAAATCTAATTTTCACCTTCTAAAGCCTATTCTATGCAAGTTGCTTCTATTTGAAAAATAAAAGCAAATTTGTCACATACTTGGTGATAAGAAGATCTGGTTCTAACTTTGTTATATACGTCACCAATTATCCGACTTTCAAGGTGATCATGCATAAATCTCCAAACTTTGAGAAAAATATTGTTACCTTCATTGTTTACCTCAATTATGGATGGTCCATTGTCTGTTTCTTCTTCATCCATCTGTGTTTCTAATTGAGAGGGTTCCCCTTCTTTGTCTTATATTTTCATTTTCTTAACTAAAGTTATTAGCTCACCTGTCTCATCATCAAAATCACTTGTCCTCCTAGAGAAATTAGTATTTTCATCAAATTTTACATGAATAGATTCCTCTACAGTCTTAATTTTCAGATTATAGACTCTAAATGCTTTATAAATAATAGAATAACCAAGGAAGATGCCTTCATTAGATTTGTTATCAAATTTTTCTCAATTTTCTTTACCATTGTTAAGAATAAAGCATTTACAACCAAAAGAATGAAAATATTAAATATTTGGTTTCTTGTCATAGTATAATTCAAATGGAGTTTTGTTGAGTATAGATCAAGCAAAGATTCTATTAATAATATAATATGTTGTGTTCATTGCTTCAGCCCAAAAATATTGTGAATACCTGTATTCACTCAACATTGTCCTTGTCATCTCTTGCAAGGATTTGTTTTTCCTTTCAGCTACTCCATTTTGTTGGGATGTTCTTGGGCAGAGAAAGTTTGAAGAATTCTATTATTTTCACAGAAATCTGTGAATCTATGGTTTTCAAATTCTTCACCATGATCACTCCTTATGGCTACTATATGAGAGATCTATTCATTTTGTACATGTTTGAAAATACTTTAAAAATGAAAAGGCTTCATATTTGGATGTTAGAAACATTATCCAGGTAAATCTACTAAAGTCATCTATAATGACGCATGCATAATGTTTCCCTCCAAGGCTTCTTATTCTTGTCGGACCAACTAAATCCATCTATAACAACTAAAGAGGTTTGGTTGTGTATACTTCTTTGTTTGATTTGAATGATTCTTTTGCTTGCTTGCCTTTCATGCAAGCATCACACAACTTATTGTCAAATTTGAGTCTTGGTAAGCCGACAACTAGATCTTTGTTATATAGTCTTTTGATCGGATTCTTGTTAGCATGTCCTAGTCTTCTATGCCACAACATGGGTTCATTTTCATTAATAATAAGACATTTGACTTGGATATCATATATTTCCACCAAATACACATTTCCATGTCTCTTTCCAAGTACTACAACTGAATTTGAACTATCTAATATTGAACAAGTATGAGATTCAAATACAACTTTGTAACCATTATCAAAAAATTGACTTACACTTAAAAGATTGTGTTTCAATCCTTCTACTAATCAAATATTTGAAATTACAATAGAGGGAGGTTGGTCAATTTTACCAATTCCAATGACTCTACCTTTTCCGTTATCCCCAAAGGTAATTGTTCCACTGATTTTAGCTTTTAATTCTGTGAAAAGCTCCCTTTTCCCTGTCATGTGTCTTGAGCAACCACTATCAATGTACTACTTGCTAGTCTCTGTGACTCTCAAACACACCTGCAGTAATGAAATTAAGCTATAATTTTTGGTACCCATTTAGGAATGGGTCCAGGTGGGTTAATAACAGAATACTTTTGCATCCATTGTTTTTTAGATGCTACTAATTTGTTTTCTGGTTATATAGTTGCATTTACTACTTTAGCAACTGTTTTAGGAATCCAAATCATATTTCATTTGGGTTCTAATTTTCTTTTATAATTTTTCTTTCTTTGGGTTCCCATATCTTTCTTTATTTTAAGTTTGGATAAGGCACTATTTAAGGTTCTTCTAAGAGCATGATTTTCTACTTTAATTTGCTCAAGTTCTATATTAATATTTTGATCAGTTTTGAGTAATGTGTTTTCTTGTTTTAATTTGGAGCATTCATTAATTATTCTTTCAAGTTATCTTTTAGTTTCCTTCTGTTTAGCTTTTAGTGTTTTGAAATTTGAATACAGTTCTTCTAATAGTTCTTCAATATCAAAAATTTCAGGTTTCGAATTTACCTCATCATTGTAGCTTATTCCTGTATGATATTCTTCTCGATCCTTTTATTTGGAGCTGAGTGAGCTGAATTGAGCTTCATTTTCTTCTTCTTCTTCACTCGAGCATTCTTGCATAATATTTTCCAGCATTTTCCATGCAGTCATAGCTTTCTTCTTCTTTCCAAATTTCTTGCTATTAGAAACATTCTTTTTGTCAAAGTAAGAGTTATACATTTTCTTCTTATCTTTTGGATTTTTGTCTAGTTCTGGGTAATCAAATTTCATATACCTAGGCTTATTGCAGTTATAACAGATTGGAAATTTCATTTTCTCATCTTTACTCTTAAAGTTCTTGGAATTATTTTCAAATCTTTTCTTCTTGAATATGTTTCTGAATCTTCTGGTCATCGTTGCCATATCCTCATCATCTTCAGAGGTTAAGGCATCTTCTAAAGATTCTTCATTTTCTGATTCTACTTTTAAAGATATTGTTTTCTTGCCTTTGATTTCATCTAGTGCTTTTTACTTCATTAGTACTTCATGGGTCATGAGTGATCCCATGAGTTCTTCTACTGTCACCTTCATTAGATCTTTTTCTTTTTGTATAGCAGTCACTTTAGGCATCATATGTCTAAGCAGAGATCTCAAGATTTTCTTTACTAGCTTGGTCTCTTCATGTTTTTCCCCTAAGTTGTTTAAGCTGTTGGTGATTTTTTGAAATCTTTCAAATATTTCAAAAATATTTTCTGATTCCTTCATAGAGAAGGCTTCATATTCTTACATTTAAAGATTAATTTTAGTCTCTTTAACCTGGTTTGTACCTTCATGTGCTACTTTGAGTTTATCTTAGATTTCTTTAGCTGAGTCACATGCAAAAATCTTTTCAAACTTAGAAGAAGTTAAAGCATAGTAGAGGCAATTCTTTGCCTTAGCATTACATTCTATTGCTTGTATATTCTCTGCGGTGTATATATCTTCAGTGTTCTTAACATTGTTTTCATGTTTCACTATAAGCCACAACTGGTAATCTATGGCAATTAAGAAATTTTGCATTTTAATTTTCTAATATCCATAATTAGTTCCATCAAATAGAGGGGTCTGGAAGTAGATTGTCCTTCAGCAGATGTATTGTGGAACATATCGGCCATTTGAATCTCTTCACAAGTTAATATATTGGTAATCAAAGTTTAACTAGTGAAGCCTACTCTGATACCACTTGTTAGTCCCTTCTACAATGGTAGCTCAAGACGGTGGGGGTGAATTGAGCTTTTAAAACTTTTGGCCAAAACAAATAATTAAAGTACTAAATGAGTAAGTAAAACAGATTGCATAATACACAACACAAGATTTTTATAGTGGTTCGGCTCTTCCTGGGTTCCTACTCCACTTCTCCGAGTCAGTCTCGTTTACTGATCTTGGGTTCCACTAATACCTTGATCAACTTGATCAATTATACATTGGTTTTATAACAAGCTAACCAACCAACTTACTAGTTTTCTAAGCTAACCAGAAACTTTCACAACTTGTTAGTTTTCCAAAGCTCACTCACAAACTTGTATCCTTTCAACAAGTTCCCTACTTGCTTATCGCACTACATAAACACTAACCATTCTGCTTGTGTTGCCAAACACTAAATCAAAGTGTACAAATTAATGCCTCTTACTTAGGCTAACTTATACATAAATTTAGAATTCTAAGTAAATTGAGTGAAAGATTCTAGTTCTTTGATTGAGAAGAGATTTAGACTTTAAGAGCTTTGACAAAGTTGTATCTATTGTAGTTGAACTTTTGAAGGAAGATTTTTAATGCTCTTTGTGTAACCAATGATGTTTGAATGATATTTAATCAGTTGTTTTCTTTTGCTTTTGAATGTCTCTTTTATAGGTTGAGAGAGATTTTTCCGTTGCTGACTTTGGCAGACATTCAAACATTCAAAAATGTTTTCCTTTACCTTATCTTTTATCTGATGTCTAACTTTGCAGCAATCTAGTATCAGTCTACAACTTTGTTGTTGACTTTTCCAAATGTTCACTTTTATATCAAATGCTTCAGATACTACGAAGAGACAAGTGAACAAATAGTGTCTTGACTGATTTTGGATAATCTAATTTCTTTTCTTCAGATTCTCCAAAGTGATTATAATCCTTCCTAGTTGTGATAGTTCTTTGCAGATAGAAGTTTGAATTTTCTTAACTTTTAATGCTTTCAAAAAAGTAATCCAAAGCTTTGATTAACATCTCTGAAGCATGTCTATTTACTCCAAAGTATACTTGAATTCACTCTGAAATGTGACTCCATGTTCTTTGAAGCATATCTGTTTACTCCAAAGCATACTTGATAGTTCCAAAGCTTTCTTGATTATCTCTGAAGTACACTGTAACACTTCCGAAGACAAAAAATAATTTCCGAAGTGTGCTTGTGACAGCTCCGAAACTCGCTATGAGGATTCCAAAGCTTGTCTTGCATTTTTCTCCAAAGCTTTGCAATCATCTCCGATGCTATGACACTTTGAAACTTGTTCGAAGCTTCTTTCTAATGACTCTGAAATGTGTTGTAATGATTCTAAAGCTTTCTATTTTACTCTGAAGCATGCCTATAAAGACTCCGATGCTTTCTAATTTACTCAGAAACTTGTTGTGTTTACTCAGAAACTTGTCCGAAGCCTTGACTAATTTATTTTGAAGCTTACTATTAGATCTCTGAAGCTTGTGTGAATGTCTCCGAGCCATGCTACAATAATTCTGAAGCATTAACTGTTTTCTCCAAAGTTCATTGAGAAGTCTTCTAAGCAATCTAATTTGCTCTGAAACACATTAAAATGATTCCAAAGTTGCTTCTATTGGCTCCAAAGCATGTCTTCAACACTTCAGAATTTCTATTTTTTTATTTAGGTATATGTAAAATTTATATACTTAATTTTGAAAGAGCATTTACATTGTGTCTTCCTTTTGTCATCATAAAGGTTATTCCCAAGTTGAGTGTGAGTTAATATTCTTGCAGCATACTTGAGAACAAATTGTTAGTATCTTAATATTTCACTCATGTCTTTGCTCATCATTAAAACATACTTGGCTAAGAATGTTCGTCATCAAAATTAAGCTAGTTAACATGGTTCAACAAGGACTCTATTTATTCTGTACAATTTTGGTTAATATCTCAAAGAATGAAAAAGCCTCATCTTTTGAAGTAAGAAAAATTATCCATGTGAACCTTGAGTAATGATCTACAATTACAAAGGCATAATGTTTCCCTTCAAGACTCCTAGTTCTTCTTCACCCAACTAGGTTCATGTGTAATAGATGAAGAGGTTTAGTTATGCAAACTTCTTTTTGATATTTGAATGATTCTTTTAATTGCTTTCTTTTTAAGCAAGCATCACAAAACTCATTTTTGTCAAAATTTAACTTTGGTGAGCCAATAACTAATTCCTTATTATATATCTTTTCTAACATTTGTTTATTGGCATGGCCTAATCTTCTATGCCACAACAAAGATCATCATTATTTATAACCAGACAATTGGCCTGGATTTCACATAAGTCAACCAAATAGACATTTCTATGCCTCCTACTATACCCGATAATAGAGTTTGTTTCTTCTAAAACTAAATAGCCTCTAGGTTCAAATATAACCTTGTATCCATTGTCACAAAACTAACTTATACTCCCTCTACTAACAAAATATTTGAAATTTTAGTAAAATATAGTTGACCTACATTACCAATCCCTAACTGCGCTAACTTTACCATTATAACTAAAGCTAACTGTTCCGTCACGCTTAGCTTTCAGCTCTATGAACAATTCCTTCTCCCTTATTATGTGCCTTGAGCAACAATTATCAATATACCATGTACTGTTTCTTGTAGTTCTCAACCATACTTACAAAGACAGGGTCAACTTTTGAGTTTTAATACTCATTTAGGAATGCATTCAAGTGGGTTAGTGGCTAAAAATTTTGGTATCCATTATTTTTTGTATGCCACTAATTTTTCATTTGGAATACTTGTTGCATTTATAGCATTTGCAACTACTTTTGGAACCCAAATATGGTTTTGTATGGGTCCATGCTTTCATCGAATGTTTTGTTTATTTGTTTTTTCTACCTTTCTTTTTTGGTTTTAGTTTCAGTAAGGTGGCTATTAAGGTTTTCTTTGAAGCATTATTTTCAACCTTGAATTTCTCAAGCTCTCTAACGATATTTTGATCAAGCTTGAGCTTATAGTTTTCTGAATGCAACTTGGAGAACTCTTCTGTTGATTTATTTACCTTCTTTTTAGTTTCAGGATACTTTTCTTTTAAAGCCTTGAAGTCTGCATACAATTTATTTAGAATTTCCTCAAGGTCAGAGGGATCAAGTTGAGAGGTTACCTCATCTTCATGTATTGCAATGAAGCTGATGCTTATGTAGTGTTCCTCCTGATCTTTCCTTCTAAGAGTGATAGTGTTGATTTGTGCTTTATGTTCTTCCTCAACATCACTTGAGCTCTCAGTCATCATATTCTCAAGCATCTCCCAAGCAGCTATAACCTTCTATTTCTTCTCAAATTTTTTGTTGCTTCAATTATTGTTGTTGTTATTGTTGTTGTTGTTGTTGTTGTTGTTGTTGTTGTTGTTGTTGTTGATAGTGTTATTCTTCTTATCAAAATATGAACTTTATTTCTTCTTTGGTTCTCCTTGTCTCTTTTTAAGATCAAGACAATCATGTTGCATGTACCCCATCTTGCTATAGTTGTAGTAGATCAGAGTTTGCTTCTTCCTTTCTTTATTCTTGTAATTGTTGGAGCTACCTCTAACATTCTTCTTTCTTAGCAATGTTTTGAATCTTCTTATCATCATAGTTATGTCTTCATCATCCCCTCCAATGAAGGATGCTTCTTCTTATGATTTCTCATTATCTGATTCAACCCTTAAGGCAATTGCTCTTTTGCCTTAAGGTTGTTCTGGAAACATCTGCTTCATTAATACCTTATGATTGATGAGGGATACTGAGTTCTTCAACCATCATCTTGTTTAGGACTTTGCCTCTTGGATAATAGTTACCTTAAGCATCTAGTGCCTAGGTAATTTTTGACAAGCTTGAACTCATCATATTTTTCACTAAGACTTTTCAGTTCATTGCTAATATTTTGAAACATGCTAAACATGTTAGAAATTGATTTTGAATCCTTCACATTGATGGATTCATATTCTTGAACAAGTATATTGATTTTCATTTCTTTTACTTGATTGGTTCCCTCATCTGCTACTTGTAAGTTTTTCCAAATTTCCTTGGTAGAATCACATGAGGATATTATTGCAAACTCAGAGGGGGATAAAGCATAGTAGAGGCAGTTTTTAGCCTCAGCATCTTAGTTTACAATATATTTGTCCTCTATATTGGGATTAATTTTTTTCAGTTTTTATAGTAAGTCATAACTAGTAGTCTGAATTTTGCATTCTTATCTTCCAATACCTATAATTTGTGTCATTGAAGAATGGTGGTCAAGTAGTGGATTGTCCCTCTATAACTATGTTGTGGAATAGACTAGCCATAGGGATCACTTTACAAGTTTAATATGATAATAAATAAAGACAACAAGTGAAGCCTACTCTAATACCAATTATTGATCCCTTGATATATGGTAGCTTGGGGGGGCTAGTGAATTGAGCTATAAAAACTTTGGCCAAATTAAAAATAGTTGTGCTAAGGAAGGATTGAGAAATATCATATAGCACAATGAATAAAGATTTTTGTAGGGGTTCGACCAGAGCTGGATTTCTGTAAGGCCCTGGAAAATTTTACAAATGTAAATTTTTGTTATTGTAAAGTTTTGCTAATTTTGCCGGGTCGATAGGT
>JAYJMB010022416.1:5467-40635 GCA_036873735.1 Pouteria campechiana | reverse complement strand
GAGAGAGAGAGAGAGAGAGAGAGAGAGAGAGAGAGGCTGACAATGTTAGAGGGTAGGTCGAGGTACAGAGGTGTTCCATCTCCAGTAATATGAGCAACATTAGGACCAAATAGCTTTTGCAGTACGTATCTTGTCAATACCTGGTAAACAATAACAGTTCATGTTAGGCTGCCAAAATTACCATCTTTATGTCTATATTTCATTGTAGTTTGATTACGCGTCACCAACAGGACAAACTTCAAGAACCAATACAGCAATTGAAAATGTAAATTGGTTTTTGCTTATCCATTTTGCTTTAGCAAATCTGGAGAAGAATATTGTGAAATAACAAGTACATTGGAAACTAGAAAGTATCAATGACTACACAACAATCAAAACGGCTCTATTAACAGGCTATAGCAAATGTATGGTTTTTTAATCAAAATAAAGCAACCAACAAAGGGGCAGCGATATCTTAACGGTCAAGATAACAAAGCAAGAGAGCATTCAAAACAGTGTGAATACTGGAACCAACGTAAGTGTGGAAGCTTACCCCCAGAATTCCAAAAGTAGCTAAATGGAAAAGGCATGATATGTAGTCCAATAACCAAGGAAATGTCTTCGGGTTATCCTGCAATAAAAAGATATAGTGAAATAGCGTTGCCTTCATTTTAATCATAAAAAAGAGGTGCTACAATTTATTTTGATCAGCAAGGTTCTGATTCCCTTCTTCAGCTGATCCCAAGGAAAGCTCATCGTTGCCGAACCCAACAGAATGTTTCAAACCTCCAACAAGCATGCAACCGACGCGAGAACCAGGCATTGCACAGCAATTCTCAATGCAGGGGACGTGCCATAAAAACGATAGGGATGAAGGGTATTTCACAGAAGCTTACCTTGGTAGGTCCACTTGTTTTCGGCATCTGGGATTCGCGGCATTTATTCTGTTCTGCATATATGAAAGCATCAGAAGATAGAGGAGACATGATCTCTAAAGTTAAGGGTGATGTCCCTGATGCAGCATTCAGGCTTGAAGCGTTATGGGTGTTGGATTGTATGATGAGGTCAATAGGAACTATCCCAGCTTGATTCTCCATGAAATGCAAATCACCGACTTCAAACCGCACGCTGCTGCTCCGACTGTATCCATCATCCCCTGCTCGTGCAACAATCTCACTCTCAATATCCTCAAGTTCTTGGGAAGCAGCCTCCTGTGATAAGCTTATTGAGCGTCTTCTTGATAACCCCACACCACCCAAACTACGAGATGATTCTCTTCTTAGTTCTGTGCCACCATTTATTGCATACGATGAACTAGATGAATCTCTCCTCTGCGAATCTTCCATTTTAAATCTAAAGAATCAGTGCAGTGAATCCAGGTCTTGCGACTTGTTAATTCGCTCTGCGCTATTGGTCCTGGATTTGTTGTCTTGAAAGTCTTGGTCCTCCTGTATTTGATCGTCTCGAAGTCTTGATGCTGCAGGGTAAACAGAGGCTGTAACTCAAGAGTGCCCACATGGAGTTTACTTGTCACAGGAGTCAATGAATTATTTTATCTCCATGGCTTTAAGAATTGGTCTGTGACTGTGGTTGTCATTGTCATACAACAGTAACAACACAATGCTTTATGACTTTCCAGATTTTTAAAAAAATAAAAAATCACTCGTTCGTCTACCCCACTAACTGCCCAAAAACAAGCAAGAAGTTGCAACAAAATACCTGACTTTAGTGAGAGTTTTATTGTCTTTTGCAGTTTGAAAGTAACCCAGTGCATGGCTATGCAGAGAATATAAAATGCAGGTAATTCCCCAAAGCAAACATGTCCACCAATGAAGCCCCTGGGGTCACCATATCGATGGAGTAGAGACTAACAAGTCATCACCATGTTGATAGCTGACTGACCACTGCACTAATTGTTAGTATCACATAAATGAGGTGACCCTAGTCATATCCTAATCAAATCATGGCCGCAGACGTACTTTTAAGCAGCCAAAAATTACATTAATGAAGGTTATGATGGTCCAAATTGAACAGCTCTCCTGTCTACAGTATAGAACTTGATACCGATGACATGTTACATCTTCTAAAAGTTCAATAAACTGGCCAATTCTTGTAAGCAAAGAAATTATAGTCATTTCCAATAAAAGGGCATCTTCCAAAAAAAAAGAAGGCAGAACCAGATGAACGAGTGTTTGTGCAAAAAGTGTGAATGGGCCGACTGGACCTATGCTACTTGAGATTAGGCCCGCTACAAAATGAACGCCGCATATCCACCCATCTTCTTCTGTTGCACAATCCTATCCGTCCATTCGAAGGTCCGTGATAGGAACATGAATGGGCGGCATCCAACACCTACATATGGACTGTTTGCTGTGGGCCCCACGAGATGGATGGCCCGGATCACCCTAAGCGTGCGTTCCCCGTGCGAGAGAGGGAGGAACAGGCAGGAACAGGATGGTAGCAGAAAGCTGAAGAAGGAGAGAGAAAGGGGATGGAGGGAGCACCACAAAGATGAGATGCGACCGACGGGTGGGCCGTGCGAGATCTCCGTACACGTGGCGGCACCAGAGGTTCGTGATGGGTCCGTCCTCGCTATTCGATGGATGGCCAGAATCTCCGTAAGAGTGCTTTTTCCGCAGATAAAACGGCGTGAGGGAAGAGGTTCGAGAGGAATAGAATAAAATACCAGAGAGAGAGAGAGAGAGAGAGCGCACCGCGACGATTAGAAGGTCTTCGCAGCGATTCGTGGGCCGCAAGAGATGTCCAAAGTCCAAACACGTGGCGGTACCCGAAGTGGGTCTATGATTCGCCCCGCACTACCCTTCGCAGTCCTTTCTCCGTTAGCAATGATGCAGAGACGGGGCTCGTTGGAAGACAGCGTCCGCCGAAGAGACTCCTTTTTCTTTCGTTGAGTTTTGTAGATTGATCCCAAAATCTCTTATAAATCGCAAGTAGGCCTTTTTGCAAGTCGACCCGTAACTTCAAGTTACCACCACACATAGCACATGGAGGAATCAAGAAACAGAGTCAATGAAGGCGTCGCAAGAACTTTTTGAAAATTAGCCACGCGGCGGCCGTTAATGGTGCTTTCAAGTGATCGTAGATAACATTTAATTGATTAATTTTTTTATGAGGACCACGAAAAACTAAGCTGTTGCGTCATTTTCTAGACTGTTATGGGCCTGCTACGTCTAGCTGTTGTTGTATCGGCGGTGGCGTATCGCGCAAGACACAGAGTAGCAGCAAAATGGCAAGAGAAGCAATGGCCCTAGCTTCGTTTGTTCTGCCATCTAATACTAACCAGTAGTCACTGAGGATCACGTGGACTCGATGAAGCGTCGTTGTCCAAATCGAGGTCAACAGTTAAATTTCGTCGCCCCGGTCCACCGACCACCGTCATCTGCGTCGATTTCTTCCTCGGCGCAATGACATGCCATGAAAGGCACAAGTGATGTATCACTTTTTCATGGTAGGGCCCTAATTAATTAGTGATTGGAGTTGTACTCAAAGCGGTAAATCTACTGGTCTGGTTCAGACCGATTTAATCGGTTGAAAGAACAAGATTGAACCAGAAAATTAATTTTATGTAATTATCAGGATGTAATAAGTATTTTATAGTTTTAAAATTATGCAATATATATATATATATAAGTTCAAGATGTATGACAAAGAATACAAAGAAAACGAAAATGATAAAATAGGAATTCGAAAAATCCAAGTAGGACTTGTAGCAGCCTGGCGACGGCCTCATGCGCGTGGCTCCCCTGCACGTGAGGAATCCAAACGATTTTGTGACTCTTGGCTTTATTTTTAGCATATGAGACGTATCCATGACAATATCCATCCATCAACAGAACAAACATTTATATTTCTTCTCTATTTTACCTTTCGAAAAATATAAAGAAATATTTATTTGAAATTTTAAATTATACCTGCAGATAAGACTCCAAAATAGCAGCAACGATTTTCCTTTCATGGATTAAGAGGGAATGGTTGCTTGAATGTGGCCCTTGCATGGGTTTTTTGGTTGCTGGTGATGAAGAAATGGGTTTCGGATGGTTGGAGTTGCCAGATTAGACCGCCGACGACCAGGTGTGGTAGCGAGAATGGGGGTTGTACCACTACTGCAACGGGCAAGGTTTGGCAATAGGGGGGCGAGAGGGAGAAGATGAATGGAGCTTTCTTTTCCGTTTGCTGGGTTTTCTTTTCAGACTTCTAGTTTTCGGTTTGGTTTTTCCTAAAACCGGTTAAACCGGCCCGAATAACCCCTGGTCTTCCCACCCAACTCTATGACTTGCAGGCAAATGGGAACGAGGGCGACTCAGCAATAAATGAACTCCAAGTCCAGGATAGAAACTGAGAGTCTGCATGTGGTGGGAAGTGGGGGCCACGTGATTGAGCTTCGTTAATGTTTGCGTGATCAATTGAAAAACATTTGGCAAAGAGAGGTCCCCCCGTGTTGTCTGTCCATGAGTGGCCCGTGAATTTGTGGAATCACGATATTTAAAGGGCGGGTAAAAGTAAAACCATCAATGTGTTCCAAGTGTCTGTATGGGGGGAGTTCTACAATCTTCCAGTCTGGTGTGCGCAGTGCCCGGATGAATATCGTAAGCATTTGAGCTTTGACTGTGTTTATATATATATATATATATATATATATATATTCAGGGGGGCAAAAAACTGCCCGGAATATAATCGTAGATTTTCCCGTCCCATTGCAAGCTTAACCACTGCTTTCAGTTTTCAACTGTTCATAAATTGGGTGGCTAGCCGTCAATGATGGAGACATCACGTGACAAATGCATCGCATTCAAAAATAGGCCCATTGTAGATATCAGCCCATTACAGGCCTGGAAGTTGAAACCTTGTTTAAAATCAGTCTATGCGACTTCCTTGGCTGCTCGCACCTACATCTGGGAATAAGTTCGGAAGCCTTTCAAACTCATGAGCATTGTTTAAAGGGTAATTGGTCTGTGTACTTGCGTACACCATATACTCACCATATGAGTAATTTCTCAAGCCTTCAAAAGTTCACGGGTACACTAATTAATTTTTCATATTTAAAGGAAAAGGGATTGGCATCAACCCAACCTACGGATAGCCCTGACTAGGATGAATCAAGTAAATTTTGAAAATTTTAATCCACGTAAGTAATTAATCTACTCTTAAACTGCCTTGAGTAAAAGTTCTTAGAAGTCTACTCGACTTACAATTCAGGTGTAACATAAAACTACTTGACTTATAATTTATGTGTAATACAAAACTCGAGTTCGTAGTTTATTTGATCCAAGATATAAAAGGCAAAAAATCAAAATTATTATAAGTAATTATAACTAAAATTTTAATTTTGGATGTATGCAAAAGTAAAAAAACACTGAAATATATTTTTAAACTAAATATGTGCACATGAGTATTATATTATTTCGTCTCATTTAAAAGCCAATGTATAAAATTTTATACCTACTGTGTAGATTTGATTAAGATATAAATTGTATTATGCCAAAAATAAAGTTATATATTAATTGATAATTTAGACTTTCTCTATACATATCAAGAATTTTAGCTTAAATAAAAAATTTAGTGGTTATGATTTTCTTTGTAAATGCTTTATAAATACTAAAATATACTTTCAAATAAAATTGCATACATGAGTATTATAGTCCATTTTATTTAGATATTAATATGTAAAATTTTATACATAATTTATAGATTTAATAAATATATAATACTATATTATGCTAAAAATAAATTTATATATTAATTGATTGATGTTCTCTCTACAAACTAATCATTTTAGCTTGATTAGAAAATTAATATTTATGATTTTCCTTGTAAATGCTTCGATGTAAAAATACAAATGAATTTATATTTTAAATTTTAATTGTACTTGTTATATGTGCATGTGCATGTATTTAAGTGAAATGGTAAATCATAATTTTAAATTTTAATGAATTAAATAATTTAAAATCTTATTACAATTATGACAGAGTGATTGGATAAATTATTAATGTTGGCCTTGAGTTGTACTTCTATTTTAGTTCATTTTGACCTACTAAGGATTTCTAATTAGCCTATGTCCACGAGAGTTAAATGACTTAGGTAGATTACAATTCTAAATAGGGGTGTCCATGGGCCAGGTTCGGTTAGGATTTGATATTGCCTAGCCTTAACTCTATATCTAAAATATGTGTTCAACCTTAATCCTTACCTTGCTTTTAAAACCTTTGCTCAACCTTTAACTCAACCCTTTGGGTTTGGTTTGGATTCAGGTTTTTAATACACACTTAAATATAAAATGATAGATAAAAAAGTTTGTGTATATGAATAACTTGGATCTTGACCTTAGCACTATAGACTGAAGAAAACCTAACTTAAGAAGTCTTCTTGCGGTGGAATTGGCTAGGACTAGGGTTGAGAAGTATTTTTTTGAGAATTATGATCGTTTTGGTTGAAGCAAAGATAATCATTTATTCCCACGGCGTGTTCAATAACTCTTAAAGCACTATTCATTTAATCTTGGTTAGTTCTGCTATAGTGGAAAACAATGTGTTGATGTTATCTATTCATGTTATTGCCTTATAAATCTCATATAATCCTTCTATATATGTATATTGTCTTGTAAAATTTACGTATAGCATTGGTAACTATGACCCATTTTGAGTACTTAGCTTATTGCAACATGTTGATACTTAGGTGATGCAATCTTTTAAGTTTCATTTGACATCTACTAACAAATGATCATTTTGTTTAAGGAAAGTTTTCTTCATTGATTATTTATTTACTAATAAGATAACCAATCTATTTAATAAATAATCTTTATTCTTTTTTAATAGTGATCAAGTTTGGTTCGAACACTCAAACCCTGGATCCCGACTGAACCAATCATTCAGTTAGGTTTTGGGTTGGGCTTTACCTCGCCTGTTTGTTTGTTTATTTTTTTTATTTTTTTTATTTACGGTCTAGGTTCGGGTTGAACCCAAGCTTATGCACACCCCTAATTCTGAACATCAATTAGTAATATTTCTATTCGTCCATGTAGGGCAAGAGGGGCGCATCTAACTTGGGTTAGAAATAAATAATCTGTTTACATCTAAAATCCTAACAAATTGGTGAAACTTTTCTACAGCAGTTAAGTTAAAACACAATCAATGTTTAATTAGAAAGATAAATAAATATTAAAACGGTGTTGAAAAAAATCTGTTTCACAGTGATTTCCTACGTAAACTTGTTATTTGAGGGCATCACACAAATATTTTTAATAGGCAAATACTATTTTTTATAAGTAAATACTCTGAGGAAAAAAAGCAAATTTGAGCAATATAGACTACAGTGGCAACTCCTTTTTGTTGGGATTTTAAAGTAGAAATGTTCCTTGGGTTGAAATCTGGTTTTAAACTTAAGCTCTAATTTGAAAAAAAGCAAATCTGTTTTTTGTTAATTTATGCCGCTGGAGTATCAAATGCGACTCAAACCCTAATTTCAATGCTTACTCACCTGGTTTCCAAACGACGCAAAACCCTTCCAAACCCCGAGCGATGGAGGGAGGAGAAGAAGAAGCGTTTTCTTCTTCAAAGCTCAACCCTAGATCTTCCCTCTGCCAAGAATGCAACCAAAACCCACCGAAATACACATGCCCCGGATGCTCTCTCCGCACTTGCAGCCTCCCTTGCGTCAAATCACACAAGCAACGCACCGACTGCAACGGCAAGCGACCTCGAACTGCCTTCGTTCCGCTCTCTCAGTTCGATGACGATCTCCTCATCTCCGGTCGATTTCTTCCTTCCGTTTTTGACATCAATCTAGAGTGCCCCAATTTGCCTTTCCCCTTAATTCCATCTAGGTTCTGCCAATTTTTAAATTTTTGTTTGAACTTTTTTTCTGTTTAGATTACAATCTTCTCGAGGAAACGAAGCGAGCTGCAGAATCCGCCCAGCGTATGCGATATGCGTTGTTTCGGAGCTATGGTTTTAGGCTGCCCGTTAGGCTTAAACTACTGCTGAATGCTGCGCGCCGGCGGAAGACGCGGCTTCTTTTGCTTTCTACTGGCATGGAGAGGAGGGAGAAGAACCAGACGATGTTCCACCAGAGGTTGGCTTTCTCCATTCTTTTTATGCATCTATGTTTTCTTTCCAATAATCGAATTCTATTTATTCCAACTGTCTGAACAATGGGTTCATCTTCCAGCCACCGAAAACGGGGCCTGCCATTGGTGATCCGAGTATGGATTCTGTTGAACAATCTCCCTTGTACAAGAGTTCTGCGTTGTGTTGTATATGTTTCTTATGCTAAGGGAATAAACTGTGCTCTTGGGAAGAAAACTATTAGGAAGAAAAAGAAAGTTGGGGCTTTTCGTGGACGAGGACATGGTTTTGCTATCCAAATGGCTCGTCAATGCCGTTCTTTTCAATATGGTGTGCTATTTTTCAGTGATAATCACGCTTTAATTCAAGTGACATCATGAAATATCAATTTGAGAACGTTTGTGCATGCTTATGCTGAAAATTGATGATACCATATCGAAAAGAGAGTACTCAGTAGGTTAATGGGCATGCCTTTCTTCATATATTTTATCTCCTTGACATGGAAGTTACGCTAGAAATCCTATCCATAGACTACAGACCTCATAGGTCACCTTTTTCTCCCTATTATAGGGCTGCGTAAATCCTTGGCCGTTTGCTGTTGCAGCCAATTTTCATTCCATGATCCTGTATTCCCTTGACTTGAAGTCTTCCTGTGCTAGAGTAGCACCTTGTTGCATTACTCTATTTTTATTTTAGACTTTAAAGAAGCTGTAGGATAAAATGTGGTCGAAGAAGAAGTGTGAAAAAGTGCATTGCTACCTTGTCTGCTGCATTTGATTCTCCATAATCAGAAAACTCCATGGTTTGAGGGATCATAAAAATGGGGATTAGCCCGTGATTCTCATCCACTGCTGCGGAGTTTTCTGTTATCTGCCAACATACTAGGTAGACTAATCACTAAAATGTGGGCCTTGCGCAGTCTAAAATCTGATTACATTGTGCATATCTCATCTATAGTCCAAGGGTAGAAGGTAACCTCAAAAATTCTTACATGGTATATTTGCATGGGGTGCGCTTGATAAGATTCTGCTAAAATAAAGATATGTTGGACTCATGGAGATGTCAAGGAAAATTTCTTGTCTGCTATTGGAAATGATGTTTCTTTTTCATTTTTATTGTCTCAACACTCATTTCCCACTGTCAGGATCAGAAAAAAGAAGCCTTTATCTTGAAAGAAACTCAATATTGTTTTTGTTGTTATTGATGTTGAAACTATTGTTTTTTGTGAATGTTGATTTTAAAGTATGTTGCCAGCTGTCAGAGCCAGGTTTTAAAGAATTTTGATAGCTGAATAGCGATTCTTTGGTTTTTTATGAACCAGGAAGAAATCCATTCGCTGGACAATTGAGTGGAGGTTTCATTCAAAAGACGTTGTGTTACTCAACCATGGGTAAGCTGCAAAACAATGCTATCTTGAGAACGTTTACTGTGAGTTCTGATGTCTGATACTCCTACGTGGATGCTATACATTTTCATGCACCATCTCATACCAAATTTGGAGGAAATCCACGTCATTGCTTAGTGTTAGTATGTTGTAGGCGAAATGGCCCAAAACACATTGCCAGACGGATGTAATGATGGGCTAGTTTTTCAGTCCATCAGTTGTTTTCAGTTCATTTGTCTCCTACCTGTCCTTGTTTATTTATTTATTGTGCTCAGACCCATAATCTACATGGTTGGGCCTACCTAGTATAAAGCTTGAATGTTCATGTGACATGTAGTGATATATGGAGTGCCTATGGCAATAACGCTTCTTTTTCACTCAGGAAACCTGCACTCTTTTTTGTTGTTGTCTTTTTTTTTACTGTTAGTGGAATGGGTCTGTTTTGGTTGCAAGTTTTGTTGTAAGAATTGGGAGAAAAAGAGACTTCTTTGTCATTAAATTGGTGCCTAGGCTGTTGATCTGAAATCTTTTACCATATCACACTGGATGTTCTCTTTATCAAATCAGTCTTTACTGCAGAGGTGGCTGATTCGCTGAAATGACTCTTCACCTTTTCCCTTGCAGAGTAGATGAACATGAGAGCCTGGTGCATGTGTTTGAGAAACATCTGAAACCTGGCCCATGGAATCATCGGCTGAAGCCCTTCTGCCAGGAACCATTGGACTCACTCAAGTTTTTTATTCAGAAGAATCCCAAGGTATCATTGATTGATTAGCTGGTCCATATGATAGATGATAGTGAACAGCACCTACACAATAGGCAGTTGAGAATTTGCTTGTTCTTCTTTAAAAAATAATAAAGAGTGCATTTGCTTAGTCCAACAGGGCATTCATTCATCATCTGGCATCCAGATATGCTAGATCCTGTGGTGCTGAGGTGCACCCCTTCATGATTTTATGATGATCCTTCGCCTCTGACTCTCCCAGACAATAGTGGATAATTTGCAACTAGCAGTCTTCATTCGATGGCTAAGACCATCTGATTGGTAGCCATTTGAGTCCTTAAGTCCCTCCAATAGCTTGGGGACTTGTTCTGCCAGAAGATGAGCGCTGGTACTTCTGTCCAGTGAAAAAGCCATGTCACAAGGTCAAGCATGGCTTTGGATAGTCATCTCAATTGAACTGATTCTTTGTTCGCTTGGTATGTGTACATGATTTAATCTCTCATCATTGCAGGGTCCAAAATCTCCATTCCGTGAGTTGGACATAAAGGCCCCTATCAGCCAGCAATTGTCTGGGATTGTCGTTGTTGAATACCCTGTCATCCATGTTTTTCTGCCCTCACACAGCTACAACTTTGAAGTTGAGAAACACATGAACAAATCTTCCAAGAACATGAAAGCTGCAGAATCTCCTGATGATATTCCAAGCCCAAAGGGTGTTCTCTTCAGGGAAGAAGAGATCAACGAAGATGATGCCACATTTGATACACAAGTCATGGATTTTATGAATTACATGAGTCAAGAGCCTGCTGTTCATGATAGAGGTGAGAAGGAAGGTAGCCTGTCAACACAAGTTTCTGTAGGCATGAATCCTGCTTCTGAAAATGAGCAGCCACTCAAGGGTGGCGATATCAGTGGGTATTTTTACTGCAATATGAAGGCACCGGAAACATTGAGAGACATGGATTTTGAATTTGAACAGGATTTGCGGGATGCTTATTCAAAACTGATTGGGCAAGTCAACCCTGATGATTTTCTGTGCCTGGATGGTGGGTTTGTAGAAGAGGAATTAGAGGAAGGGGAGATTGTGGAGGTTTGAAGGTGGCAGGAAATTGAGTTAGAAAGGCTGCGCTGGGATGGTGGGTTTGTAGAATAGGAAAGTAGAGGAAGGGGAGATTGTGGGTTTAAAAGGCTTAAATGAATTTGAAAAACAGAGGCTGCTAGCCACTATGATACATACTCTGCATCTAGAATAGTCAATCCTTGAGACGATGATGCTGATAATTTCCGTGATCAGTTTGGATGCATGGGTCCTATGATTTTTTATTTAGGCACTTCCGCAAATGATGTGATGGTTTCAAATGAGATTTGTGCTGGAGATCCCTTAGAAGGGAATGGCCGTAGTTATTTTATAGCCTAATTTGATGCAGACCATTGTGGTTTCTCCTGGATCACGACTGCAGGGATCATGGCAAGAATGGCAATTTTCACACGAGGATAATTTTTGCGTGGGACTGGGCTCAATGTATCTGTAGCCTAGACTGCTGAACCTTGGGAGTGCTTTCATCATGCACCAGTCATCGTTGCTTGCAAACCCATCTTCAAATGTGATCAAAGATGGCTCCATTTTCATCCAGTCATGAGCCGGGCATAAGATATTAAATTCAAGCCATTTGGTGCTTGATTCTCTGGTGTTAGCCGGTTCTCTTTGTTATCAGTTCTACGCTAAGCTGAGATCATAGGAAGCAGTACGGTTATATACTAAATATGTTTCACTGCCAGTGAAATTTATTTTTTCCATTCATAGGGTGCCATTAGAATTTGATTATGATATTTGCTGTTGTATTCAATTTTGGTTTGTTGCTGGATACAATAAGGAGAACATGTTATTAAATTGACTCTGTATCAATTGGGCCATTTTGCCATGGTCCATGTTTGCAATCACATCATCATATCTCCAACAAGAAACTGCGCTGGTAAGTCTCTGTGGCCTGTGTAAAAGATAGGCATGTCATATTTTTTACTACAAGTCTGGCTATACATCCTTTTGACGCTACCAAACAGCTGGGATGATGGCATTCTACCTAATTTCTATTGTTTCGTCCTATGTTGTTGTCTGAAATGATCATACCCTATTTCCACCATTGGTTTTTGACCTATTGTATGAACTGCTGTTTTCTGTTGCATCTTCTACTGGAGCTGGGAGTACTGATTGGATGGCCATTACTGCCATTTTTGTCTCTATTTTCCTTGTTCGTATAGAGGTTTGTGGAGCTGTGTCCGTTGGCAGCCATTTTGGACCTGATCATAAACATTCCTTTTCATGATTGAATTTCCATCGACTGTGTTCTAGCACGCAACTTTACTATGCTTTCCGTTGTTGGTAAGATTTCATGTTGATGTTATCTTCTCTTTCTTTATAGCAATTATAGGAGATTTTGTTTGGACAAACCTTTTGTCCCACCGGCCTCGTCCTCTTTGCTTCCATCCATGGTATCTGGTAACAAATACCAATGAAACATTGAAATTACTGCTGCATCTTCACAAGAAGTCGATCAAATCCGTGAAATAATTGTATTATTATTATTTGGCTTGCCCTTGCAGGCAACCGGATCTCTGATTGCCTGTGCATTCACGTCTAAAGCAATTGTTTAGGCACTCTTTGGTAATAGGGAAAGAAAGGTGGAAAGTCTTTTTCTTTATTTTTTTTTTCATATACTTTTAATTAACATATTGTCAACCATTCCAGCAATCTTAATTTTTCATATTATTACTTTCTTTATTTTCATCTATGGACTGATTCCAATGGCCCTCAGGTCGGGGCAAGTCTCAACTCAGTTAGCAAGCTGACCGAGTCGAACTGCGTCGGCGTTTGCTCGAATAAGCTCGTGCACATGGAAGTCAAACGCAAATGCATGCGTAGACAATCGGTTGGGGCGGAATCCTTTGGGCTGACCTGACGCGATTTTGGAAGCAGCAGCAGGATATATAGTTGGGGCCAACCGAGATATGGTGTAGTTGGATGATAGCGGTGGACGTCAGTTTGCTTGAAGGATAATCCTAACTACCATAGGCCCACCGTGACCATTTTCTCACCGGACTCCGCTGCCAACAAAATCCCATCACGCTTTTTTCCACCGGAATTTATGGAAGTCTCCGATTTCCATCATGTTTCAAGCGTAGTAGAATCAGAATATGTAAAATATCTGGGGCAGCTGTGTGACTCGATACCCTCTTGTCTGTTGCATCTCCTCACACGATCTTACATCTTTTCTTCTTTCTTCCTAGCCATCTATCTGTTCACTAAATTTCACAGCATGCATAAAAGCAATCTACAAAGGCAATGCCAGGATCATATGACGTGCATCTTTTGAACCATGACCGTGAATGCATCGGTGGCCTCTAGATGGACGGCCATGCTGGTTGAATGCACACGGAACCCGATCGGTCTGCGGCCTTGGGAGTCTAGTTGACGTGACATCATCTTCCATCTCCCAGGAGTCGTTAAAAGTAAAAGTGGGGGCTATGTCGCATTGTATTCCCAAGATCTGAGCATTATCTCTGGATCTATTTTAGGGGCGGAGAGAGGAGGAAAAGTTCGCGGAAAACCAGGAATATTATCTTTTTATTGGTTGGTTTGTATGTGAGCATATATACGGAATACTAGGTGCAACGGCCGCCATTCTTTTTTGGGCCACTAGCTCTCTAGTTGGTATCCTATCCATCGTTATCTCATTCTCATCCTCCATCCTACCTCCACTTGCAAATATCTTCCCACGTTGCATCCAATCTGTGGGACCCATCACGGGCCTATTTCGAGCCAAGATGGGGACATTCGGGTGGGGCCCACCCCCGCATGAGCTTCTTAATGGAATGTGGGCTCATCCTCTTCTCTATTTTTCATGCGACCCAAGCTTCACATCCTACATTGGTGGGGCATAGCAAACGAAAATAGCTTTCAGATGTGATTGTACATTGGTTGATGCCCGCTTGGCTTTTTGATCTTGTTGATTACAAATGGCTCTAAATTAATCTCTACCATCTCTATGTCGACTGTGAAATACTACACATCGGTCCATGGATTGGTTCTAGGCCATTGCTATGATCCAACCGGATTGGGATAGATCAGAGCCCAGTACGGTCTACGATCAAAACAATCAATGGCTCAGATTTCAGACGAAATTTCCGAGGTAATCAGAGGTTATTATGATGTATCGAATACTTGGACCCTTAACTTCTACGGTTTGATCTGTGCTGCATAATGGCACGCGTGTAAGTGCGGATTGCACGCGCATGAACAATCATCCTTTGCACTCTCCGCACTCCACTCACCGCTTTTTACGAACCGTTACAACTCATCTCCACCGTACATGTGGCATTCCCACAAGCCAAATCCAGTACGGCCGGTCACCAATAATAAATATGCCACCAATCCTAGGGCCGCCATTGCAATTTTCTTAATGAATTTTGATATTCTCGTAGTTCGGACTAAGAGGATGGCTGAGATCACCTGAATATAATAAGGCCCACTACACGAACGGTCTGGATCTCTTCAGGATGGCGCGTTGGGCACAGCACAATCGTTTGTACACTTTACTAATCTGTGAGAAACGCACACGTAATCTCGAATTCCGACTCAGACTGACTGATCAAGGGTAGTTTAGTCATTTCAGTTCAAAATTAACGACCTTAACCGAGCCAACGGCGGATATATCTTCGAAGAATCTCGCTCGAAATCCTGAAAGTTCAATCTTTCATGATCCGTTTCTTCCTCCATAAAATCCCAACACCCAGCTCCAACCCCATTCGAGCGCGACGAAATAACCAACAGACGGCAGCGGCACTAAAAAATCATAAGCCTCCAACACCGCCATGAAATCGTCTTCTCAAAACTAAGGTTTTGGCTTGTCTAGGGCTTTTCGGGGGATTTTGAGAAATTGCGGAGAACATATGGCGCAGGGGAAGCGATCGACTGGCATCGTGAAGTGGTTCAGCGGCCAGAAGGGGTTTGGATTCATAACCTCAGACGACGGCGGCGAAGATCTGTTCGTCCATCAGACGTCCATCCGATCCGACGGCTTCCGGAGCCTGTCGGAGGGTGAGGCGGTGGAATTCGAGGTCGAGCGAGGCGACGACGGGCGGACGAAGGCCGTGGATGTCAGTGGTCCGAATGGCGCTTACCTATCCGGCGGGGGTGGCAGCGGCGGAGGGGGTGGTAGGGGGTTTTCCAGCTGGAGAGGAGGGAGGGGCGGCGGCGGTTACGGTGGCGGGTATGGGAGAGGAGGGAAGGGCGGCGGTGGCGGAGGGCGAGGGAGAATGGGGGGCGGCGTGTGTTACAACTGTGGGCAAATTGGTCATTTGGCGAGGGACTGTTATCAAGGAAGCGGCGGCAGCGGGAGATACGGCGGGGGCGGCGGCGGCGGCGGGAGAGGTTGTTACCACTGCGGAGAACAGGGTCATTTTGCGAGGGGATGCCCACATGATCACTGAACGTGATTTCTGGTTACTACTTTCTGTGGATTGTGGAGGTGTAATTTCAGTTCGTTCGTTCCGTGGGTAATTCTGGTATTGATGGGGTTTCTTGATAGAAGAATGTCATTGCCGCCATGGGATTTTGTGTCCGAATCAACCTTCTGTTTCTGGGAATTTTGCTTGCTAGGTTGTGGCGATTGTTTACAGAAAGATATATAGTCTCCTTGTCTGTTTTCTTCTATTGATGGATGAATACATGTCTTTTAGCATGTATTGCCCCAATTCTTCTGTGTCCAATTCTTTTAGCATTATCGCATTATTGCCTTTATTATAAGGATTTAAATTTCGAATTGAGAACACCGAGGTTTGAAATACGTAGAAGGCATTAATTACACATAATTCTTGAAAATCAGTCGCCAGGCTCTTATACCATTTTACAGAAAAAGTAGCCTTGAGATCCTTTTTAACTTGTAACATGCTATCTTGTGTTTATATTGCTGGCTGAAAATTGGGTTAGACTTCAAGGGGGTTGTACCGTGAAGAAACAGTTGGATGAAACGCCATAGTTGGACGTGTGTGGGACCCGCCATCGTTCTGCATGTTACATGATGCACTTGCATGGCGTGGAAAAAGGAATTAAGATGGGGTACGAAAACTATTATGAAAATGAATAATTCTACGTTCCTCTGCCTGCTTCAGCAATCGATTGAACTATAGCGACTCGTCGAGTCAGTAGTAGGAGACTACGTGATGGCTTTTTTGAATCCATTCAAAGCCACACTCGATAAAGAGGTCCACAGCGGGTGGATGCTGTAACTGCAATCCTAGCAAGCAACCTCCTGTATGTCACCCTTACGTGATGCTCCGAAAATGAGCTCCAGGTCCATAAGCAGACGCAGGTTAGTTAGCCGATGCTTGTGGCTTTGTGATCTAGCCCTGAATATATATAGATGCGTTCGGTGTTCCAATGCAATGAAGCTTACACCATGATTCACAGAACAGTAAGGAAAGATAGTGAGATGACTCCCACGAGAGCATGCAGCGGCCAAGCAATGAAGTTCCATTTCCGTCCCTCCATTTTTCTATTTCTTGCTTTCCATGAATGATCGCGAAGTATGCTGTGGATCTATCCCCCAATTTTTGTAATTCTTGCTTTTCATGAACGCTACCGAAGATGCTGTCCGGAGCTGCCTGTTTGGCTCGGCATAAATTGTCCCCAGTGGAATGCGTGAAAATGACCTCAGTTTCAGTTAGAGAAATAATAGCATCGGTGAAATAGTGGATATTTTATTTTTCCAGAAAGCGTACCGTTAATAATGAAAAAAAACGTACATGGTTTACTAGGATAGCTAAATTTCATGCCGAATAAATAGAGGTGGACCTAGTTGCACAGTCGTCTCAAAAAGGGCCACAAATAGTATTTTGCTGGAAAGTAGCAATTTTGGGGACCTGTAGGCCTTCGCTTTTACATATTGGAGAAAAGAAAAAAATGAAAAAAACTAAGATGTTGGAGATAGGGGGAGTCATTCTTTCTGTCCAAAATAACACTCAATATTTCATCAATTTATTACCCTCAAGATTTTATCAGTCCTTACATGCTACATGCATGTACCTGAAATGCGTGGAATGAGGATTGAAGACGTTGCATGATGCCATTTTGTTGTCACTATCATTTAATTGTCTAAGTATCGGGATACACCGGCATGTGCCCTAAATTTGGACAGTCCAAATTGTGGGACTACCTGAACCCAAAATCTAATTTTAGTTGAGTTTAGGTTAATGGCAACTAAGTATAAAATTTGCCCGAATTGCATATTATTAATTATAAAATTAAAAATTATATATTTTTTGCTTCTCATAATTTATATTATACTGTTTATTATTTTTTAATTTTTTTTTGAAGCACAAATGACCTACCAATCTCATATCATTCTTATGATCCTTATCTTTATTCTTAATTTAAGCATATTTTTTTCTAGTTGATTTTATCTCCCTAATTTAGTCTTCATCTCCATATCTTTTTTGAAAATCTTCTTGGATCTAATTAAGTATTATTTGAATTTGTATTTTATTTAGGTACTTGATAAACTTATTACCTTATTTAGATTTGAAACTTTAGTTTGATGTTGGATATGTAAATTTTAAGTATGTGATGAATTAATTTTATTTAAATATTATTGAATGTTGAAAATAAATAGTCATTTTTTACTTATTCACATAACTCGAGTTCAACTCGAAATCAACCTATTAAATTTGGGTTAGGGTTAATGTTTTAAAATTAAGATTGATTTAGAATTAAGATTAATGTTTTAGACTTTAGGTTAGGATTAGCGTTGACCTCAACTCAATCCCAAGTAACCCTTACACCCCTAAATATGGGGCATCTCGACAATAATGCATGAGACTTGAAACACTGGGAGATGAAGCAAGTGGCGATCTGGCCCAAGCCTATTCCACCCTGAACAGGCACCTGGGCTGACATGTAAAAATGAGTGGTTGCGAATTTTAGAGCCGACAGAGTCTAATTGGGCTAATGTACGATGGCCCTAGTCAGAAAAAGTGGACCAGCCCATGCATTAAACTTAGGCTGGACAAAAGTGTTCTGGCCCAGATACACAGATTTAATTCTAATTCTTCTATTTTCTAGCCAACAACATAAGCTCTATCTTAAAATGACAAATTGCCTCTTGAAATGGTTTAATTTTTTTTTCCCTTTCGTTTGACTTTTTGTCCAGATATTCAAACTTTTTAACTGGATTGAAGTGCACTTCAAAATAAAATAAAACAACCTATGCACAAGTTTTGCTGGGAGTGCTTTTATCATTTTAAGAAAAGTCTAATATGGTTAACAAAAAAATCAGAGTGGCCACTAACAATTGTTGACTGAATGGCCCATTTGCAAAACTAAATATATAGTAAGGTATAATAAGCAAATTAGAAAAACACAAAGCTTTTACACAAAATATGTAGACTTTTAATGAAAATTATAAAAAAGATAAATAATAATTAGAAGGGATAAGATTGTAATTTAATAATTAAATATCTCAGTATAAAAGAAATAAAAGAAGCTTTTGTACTTCTGTTGCCTCTCTTTTGGCAAACACCCCCATATGAACAGAAGGTTTCATCTAACAGCATTTCTAGCAAGCAATTGAGACTGCTATATCAAACCGTGGAAGAAGATAGATGGCACGGCATGTGGACCAGGTCAGAAAGTTGGGTGGGTGGACCCTTTGGTTTGACTCAGTACCAAACCCTTTGAAGCCAGCTTCACCCAACTTTTACAGAAACCATGGGCCAAGGGGCTGTGACATTTACTAATCAGAGAGAGTCAGCAAGGCAGGTGGGTCATGTTCCGCCCAAAAGGGCTTGACCAAAGACCATGTTACTTACATCTCAGGTGGGGCACATCCTGGTTTGGACCTTGACCCAAGGCGTGTCCTCAAGTGCTGACCACGTGAAGAGGCATGGCATGATGTGCCAGCCTTGCAAGCAAGGACGGCCCAATCTTTATGTCAATCTGGCGGTGTTAGATGATATGTCGCTCATGTGGGGCCTGTTCACGTCTGCATCTTATCTTCATGGTTGGATGATTTGGACATGAAGCGTGATGAAGAGACGATTCCATGGTCACAAGATTGCAGCATGGAAAATACAAAGGGATTCAATTGTTGGTGGCCAGTCTCTGGGACACCCAGCAATTTAATGGCCCAAGTACAAGCTGCCATTAAGATTTGAAGGAGCTTATAGAATTTCCATCCTGCATCAACTCACCAAACGATCGAGAGAAGAATTTGGTACCTCATGAATAATGTCTTTGCATGCATGTCTGGTGGTACATAGCGCGAGGTTTGGGCCATCTGTTTGCTGTTGGCTGTACCCTAATGTGGGCAACCAGGTTGCCACTTCATGAAAACAGCAAAGGCGACAAATAATTTGCAAGAAAGTCAAAAGACAAATGATTTTACTAAGCTGAAACTAACATCATAATTTATTAATTTAAAGATATGTTTAGATAACTGAAATTAGAAAAAGAAATGGAAATAAAGACACAGATAATTTTGAAAATATTGGACAAGTTGTTTATAATACAATGAATAAAGTTAAAATAAGTAAAGATACTAATTGAGAAAATAGATAATGATACATAAAAAGTAAAGAGTAGAATTAATTGTTATAACAGATGGATATAGACAAATGCCAAATCCATTTATTACTTTTACAACGGACGTATTTTCATCCCAGTGCTGCCCATTCACAGTCTGTAACTTTTTAAAGTTAAATGCTACTGCTACTGCTACTGTATTTTGGTAGGCAAGTAAGCAACTTTCATTCGGAAAATAATTCATTAAAATACTCTTAGCGAAGTAATTCATACATAATTGCTTCTGGGCGAGAAGTTTGATCTCAACGAGATCTAAAAATGGAAGTCCCATCCATACGATTACGTAAAATAGGGCACTAGATGAGTATGCTTAGGGATCATGTATGGACCATCATTTGAATTTTAATTTATTTATATAAACTTGCGAAGATTGGACCGTCATGGGTCATGCATCATTTGTTGTAACATTCCATACACGAACGGGTTAATTAAGAGCTCCTAAGAATCTTTGCCATAACTTATGATTCAGATTCGAGGAGTTGCTACCATTCCGTGGTTTCGAGATTAGAACATGAAAAATACAAACTGAGGGCTTGCAGTTGCATGGCAGCCTTTCGTTGGCCCCTTGCCGTGAAAATTGGATGATTACATTTCCGTCATGATTTAATGCATTGCTCAGCTTCCGAGAAATATGGTGCCTAATGACTAATGTACGTCTCCTCTCTTCTTTTCATGCACGAGGGTAAGAGCCGCAGATGCAGGCTGTCCGTTTGCCATTGTCACCAAGCCAAAAGCTGCCAGTAGATGGGAGGAATCGGCGTTATCTGCTTTTCAGCAGCAGCATGAGCGCTGTTAGAAATAAAGAATGTAATCTTGAAAGTATTAAAAAAAATGAATATAAAAAATAAAAAGCTAATTAGTCTGGAACCAAACTAAGCATGATATATAATGTCAATGCTGGCTAGGCAGGGAAGAACCACTCGCTTAAAAAAAAGGATATCTTTTTAAAATAAAAAATAGCATTTTTTTAAAAGTAAAATATTTTAGTTCAAAAAATAAAAAAGCTTATTGTAAAATTAAACCAAAATGAATGGACAGCTAAGGCCAATGCTAGTCGTGTAAGGACCACTCTCCTAGAAACAAAGGATGTGTATATTCTAAAATTAGAGAACTTATACAAGGAAAAGAAAGGAGAGCATTGACAACATACACGTCCGATCCTATATAACAGGTGGTTTGGACCTAAGTCGGAGCCAAAACTCCTTGCCTGTTTTGCATTAATGGACCATACTCGACTTGAGTTTCTAATATTCTAAATTTTTAGCCACTTGGGTATTTTGGAACTTGATAATTTTGGACCTTCACATGCCACATGCCATGTTTGTCGCCACGTTTGATATCTAAATTGGTCAAAATTCCCTAATGATTCTTTGATGGGTCCCAGGACTTAGATTCGAGTTGTCGTGCTTGATTGGCAGTTAGCAATTGTTTCACTCGAAATGTTCGCACAATGTCTGAGCATGAACCGTTTGTGGTATTTGAGCGTGTCACACACTTAGGTTGTAAGTTCCACCCGGCTTACTCCTTGTCATAAGCAGCTTCAGCACAAATATAAGTATTGCACAGCCCAAGTTTAATGGCACTAAGCAGGAGCAATTTTATCCAAATAAAAACGTCTTACGCTATGACTTAACTTTTCATCAAGGTGCTAACCTTAATTGCAACAAATAATCTTTAGATTGCCAACTTTAACCAAGGTTTCTCACATTCTTTTCTCAAGAAAAATAAAAAAATGAAATCCATATTTTAGTAAAATTTAAAATTTAACCTCTAATTTTCTGAAATTTTAAATGATTTTCCATGTCGACAATCCATGCAAACTCTTCCATATTTCATTAGATTTTCCTTGGTATTTTTTAAAGATACCCATCAAGATTAAACGTACACAATATGAGTTACTTGATCAGGCTTTACATATGTGTGGAAAGTGGTAGCTAAGCGCCAGACCCATGGCTAAAAAGCGAAGGTGCGCTTTTTCTTTAGTTTTCATTTCAAGTTTACAATTGGGTAATTCTACTCGTTTCAATCTCAAGATATGGGAACCGGGTTTGTTTGGGGCTGCTTGCATTGAAGTCTTTACATCACCCACTCAAGCTCACCTCCTATTTGTGGCCCACATCTTATGTATAATATTTTTTGATTTTGATAACTAAGCCTTAAAATTCGGTGATCCAAAAATTAAGATGTTGAATTCCACTTCACACGCACCGAGAATATTTTCTAGTTAACAAGAAAAAGAAAGATAGCAACTCTGAGACATTTTTTCAGCTAATCCATGAGAGATGGACCCACATTTGTCAGTGAACCACAACCACACTTTCCTCAACCAAAACCTTTGCACATGGTGCAAAGATGTATGATTGCTCCAATGTTACGCTTAGTGACACACACAGTGATTTAGTGAGGCAGTCATTGGATAGCAGTGAGATTCTCTACTTTCACTGATCTTCTCTTTAACTGTGCTAGAGCAGATTTTAATTTTATGGCTTCACCAAAGTAAAACATCTTTTTCGTCTTATGCATTCAGCCATTTTCCTATGCATCAAAGTCCGACCTTACTTTCATTTCATTACATGACTAGACTAGATACAGCAGAAGTAAAACTGCTCATTGGAATTTTAAAAGAACAAGATACATGAAAGAAACCCATGAAGGTTGCACTGCAAAAAAAAAAAAAAAAAAAAAGCGGCAACTATCCCTTTACACACGCAGAAATACTTACTCTTTTAGCTATTGGGGTAATGCTAATCAAGCTTTGTGAGGGCATTGATAACACTTAGCAAAGAGACCAAATGTGTCCACTTGCTGAATGAAGTTGAGCATACTTGCCCACCCTCCAAACCCAAACCCAACCACCAGCACCCATCCCACCACAAAAAAGTTCATGGAGTACAAGCCAGCCCATCCTCCCAGAAATGATGGTGGTCTTTCTACCGCATTCTGCAAAAACAAAGCCGACATAAACACCATTAAAATGGACATGGTTCTTCCAAGGAGATTTCCCTGGAGGGAATATTAGAGAGGAAATTCCAGGCGAATTGGCAGCTTTCACACATTTGAGATGTTTTGATAACATGCCAACTAATGAAAACCTGGCCTGCCCACTCATACATGTGCAATGCACATGCATTGTGCTGGGTCATACCTTTGAGATATGTAAATCATCAGCATTATTGTGGAAAAGTCACCTCTTAAATTATTCCCAGTGCCAAAGAAGAAGACAATACTAGGAAAAATCATTGAGCTGGATATTATCAGACTGGTAAACAGTGTGCATGTCATCATTTATGTAGTATGCGAAACGAGCATAGCAATTGTACTCGACCTCTCTGGCAGAAGCGGGCGCGAAGGTAATCATATGCGCTAAAGCAGGAATGATGTAGACGGTGAAGCTGACAAGAAGAGATCCCACGGTGGAGTTGATGGGGCCAAAGAAGGGGAATATTATTGCCAGAAACCATATCGGGATGACAACTGGAAGCCTAGTCAAAGCTCTTCTGAACAGACTCTTTGTCTCGTGCATCCCTATAAGCTTCTCCCACACAAAGTAGAGAGGAGTGCAGGCGAAGCCGAATGTTATGAACTGCATTTGCCACCCAACATATCAGTAGAATGACCCCAAGGTTTTTTCCACGGATTTGTAATGACGAGTATCAGAGAGAATCAAATAATAACAGAACAAAACAAAACCCAGTGCGCGTTTGGGGAGCTGATGGAACCCAATTTCGGGTCATTCCATGCAGCACTGAATGAGATAACAATGGGAATGGCCTAATTCCCAACGATGACCAAATCCAAATTAAAATTCCATGCATGTCAACTTCTACTAAAAATGGTAATCATCACGATTTGGGGGTTTAGTCAATCGTGGTAGCTCAATTTATTCTTCTCTCTTTGTAGAGTTGCAAGTCCATTCTAAGTTTCTCCAATCTTGTCGCAGTTCCATCTACATAGTTGCACTAGCTACATGAAAAGGATAACAGATGAAAGCTTCATATTATTGTTTATCTCAGGGTCGAAAAACATCCGAACGGCATAAAGAAATCTATGAAGAAATGAATAATCTATGGGGGATTATCACCTGGTGAATTAGCATTAGAATGACAGCCATATCCCTGAATCCAGACCTCGGAAGCAAAGAGAAAGCATTTGAATGGTTGAGAAGCATATCACCAAAGGCCCAATAAACAGAGATGGCTGATGGTAAGGTCAGTGTTAGAACATAGAGAGTTGCCATGAGGTATATCAGCTTGAATTTCTGTGGCTTCCACATTGCATGCATGATCTCCCTGCCATAAATAAAAAAGTTCAGTTACATGTATTTATTCTTTGGCATTTGCAAACAGATATGCGTATCTATGAATTAATTTGCACTCTTGATTGCAGTAAGTCCTTACACTGTGACAGCATGTCCCCCAAAGGTGTACAGAATATTGGTGGCTCCAGTGAAATATAAAAACAATTTTGTTGGGGCTGAGTGTTTTACTCCTTCAACCTTAAAAGTTCAAACATGAAAAAATGAATAAAATTGAGGAGGAAAATCACGAGTTGAGCCTCGGGCGTTTTTTTCATTTTTCAAAGCCTAACAAGCTAATAGCGAAGAATATCATTACCTGTCCATGAACGAGGGAAGCAATGGTTAAATACCATGCAGTGTAAGTAGTCATCACAAGCCCCCAAAAGGACCAAATTCTGTAGTTATGGAATGAAGGGATGAATACTGTCGTAGCACAACAGGCACCAAAGATATAAGTCCATGTTCTCTTGTCAAGATTATCATTGATGTAGTATATGTTGCTGCATAGAAGTGGGCGAAAGGAATGTGATTAGATATTCTTTCCCCAAAATCCCAAATTAAAATAGACATTTGCATCCTTCTCATTTTAGCAGCACCCATCCTTTGTATCTTGCACTTGATTGATGCAAATCTTCCACATTTTTCTTTCAAGCTTTTTTGTGTTTGAGGTGGGAGTAAAGAATGTAAAAGTGCAGTGCTCATGAAAGACAATGGATGCAAATACCAGGTTCCCTTAGTATTCTATTAACACTCTATCAAATTACCTTGCACATGCTATCAGTTGAATGACTGATCCAAAGAGAAGAAAAGTGCAGTTGAAGAAAAGGCCCACATTTCTCCAGTGCTTCCCCAACAGCCCATCAAGGACTTCAAACCACTGTAGAGAATCAGAATAATTCAATTAGTTACCATATCAGAAAAATTTGTGAGTTATTCTAACCTTGATTCATTGCAATTATTTATTCAAACAGGAATTTTGCTTTCGCTAATTTTTACTTGTAAAATAAATGACATAGTCTGAGACTCAGATAATTGTGACATATTGCTCATGGCACTAAAATGGGACCTGTAATTTCAAACTTCTAATTTGAATTATAAATGTAATGAAAATAACTTCTATAATTAGTTTCCAAGTTTCTGTGTGTCATCTCAAATGCTGTGAAGGAGTATCAGATGTAGCTATTTAGATTTATTCAATTGTTCTGCTTACACCTTTATATTTCTTAGATTCGTCATATAGTTGTCTATCAAATGCTTAAATGTCTATCAACTGAAGCTACTGCAGATCCATCAGATCCTTGACAAAGCTAAAATGGTTTCTCTTTCCTTCATGATAATCTATATCCATGGTCAGCATAAGCCAAAAGCAAAGAAATTTATGGTATGTAACACCCATCTTTACCTGAATGACATGGTTTCTAAAATCCACCTTTTCTCTCTCCTTTCTAGTCCGGTATTCAACATAAAGAACACTGATAAGATAAGCAGTCCAGCTTCCTATCAATCCATAAAACAGCTGAAGAAGGATGCCAGATAATATTCCTAGTTGGGAAAATGAGTATGGCAATGTGAGAAGCACTTGAGCTACCTACACAGAGTCACAAACACAAACTTTTGTTAGCCTACTAAAATAATGACGAGAAAAAATGTAATGTTAGCAGAAGATATATTTCTAAGAGTCTTTCTCTATTACACTAAGTAGAAAGGAAAATTTTGGGAATTTTAGTTGAACTGTAGCCATCTTTGTTCACCTCCTGTTGTGCATGGAAAGTGAGGAAACCCAACACAGTTTTTTAACAGATTTTGAGAGGTTTAATTTGAATTGTTAGATTCCTGTTCCTATGGAAGATAAATAATGGAGATGGTTGTGAAGATCTTGTTGAGTGCCTGATTAGACGCGCAGCTAAACCAAGCATCGTAGACGGAACCACCATGCCAGAAGAACTTCGTTAATCTGCTTCTTGTTGTCTTGAACTCGCCTTCTTTCTCCATTTCCACGTAGTTTCCGGAGACGACAGTTTCCACCTTCTCTGATGCCATGAGACCTAAGACGCAATGTGTCTGAGGAAGAAGAAGAGAGGTCTAGAGGTTATAAAGGGAGAAAATCTCCTCACTCTTTTATCTCCGCTACTTCTATGGCATTTCTTTTGAAGTGGACGTTGGGGAGCATTGTGCATGCATTGCACGAATGGGGTGGCCCACCCACACGCTTTTTCATCCATGGTAACCCGTACTGATTGTCCAAAGACATGAATATTTGTATATATACCTATTAAAAAAGCAAGAAATTCCTTTGCCGCTGAAGAGATGGGTTGAATGATTGGTGGGAGGTGGCTTGTTAGTTCACTTGATTAAGACCACACATGTAATAATTGGGTTGATAAGGTTTGCGTAACAACCCTCCATCTCGGAGGTGAGTTCGGCAGAAAAACGCGTGGTCCTGTATCACTTTTGCTGGTAACATGCACGCCATCTGTGTTGGAGGTGGAATAAATGACAAATGCTGAAATGATAGTCTTCACAGGTTTGGATAAACGCAGTGAGAGATGAGCCGATTTTTGAGAATGACTCTCCTTGAGGGCGCCATCATTTCCATTGCTACTGCTGCTCCTTAAAATGTGGCATGTCTGCAGGAAATGGGTTACCGGACCACTGCGCAACCTTCTGTCTCTTGCTGTGATGAGCTTTTTCCTGTTTTGACCGGGTTCTGTCCTACCTGTTGGATATCATAACTAAAAATCTTGATTGAGCTAAAGTTGTCTTTGGATGCGGGTAAAAAAGATAAGGAATGTAAATGGAAAGTGGAAAAGAAATATTACAAGGTCATGTTAGTAGGTGAACAAAATGGATATGCTTTTGGATGAAAATGCAGAGGGTAACCATTTAAAATATAAGTAATGATAAAAAAATAGATAAATTAAAATGGTAGAAGGGAGATGCACATCGCATCAGAAGAGAAGGGAAGCTTTTGCATATTGTATCCAAACACACCCTAAATTTTAAGGTTTTGTACAGAGGTAATGGGCCCTTAAGTAACTATATATAGAGAGAGGGAAGACCAGCAGCTGTCCACATTTAATGATAAAAAATGAGTAAGTACAAGGTTGAGCAACGGGTAGGAGCCTTCTTTCATAGATCTTTTTTGAGGCGGTCCATCAAATGCCCGGTTTCATTGACCAATTCATAGGCCGAAGGACCATACAATTATAGAAGACTGACATCTGAATTATTTACAAATCTTGCTCTCAGGGGGGAATTTTTAATTTGGGGGGCCTCACTTCAATCATTTAAAAAAAATTGAAAGAGAAAATGCTTCTGGTTGCATTTGCTGCACGAGCATTGGATGCTTAGGCTCAAGGAATGGGGTAGAAGCGTTCGGCTTTAACGTCCATCCAACATCGTGGCCCACGTGATGAATGGTGGAGATCGTGTAACCATCATGAGGGTTGGGTAGGTGTGCATCATGTTTCAATGAGTTCTCACTTTATTCTAATCATTATCATCATTCTGCGAATCCAAAACAAATGGAGGAAAAGAGGAATGGGCAATGACAAACGAGGACATGGGCCATGTTCGACGCCTTCTGCCAATGGACAAGCCTCCTACTGTTGGAAGTTTGTGCAGCAGAATCCGAAATCCTGGGGATAGAAGGAACTTACATTGGCAAACCATCGCCTAAAATCTTCTACTCTTGTCTTGACAATGGAATTGGACAACTGAACCCAAGGATTCAACAATGGCCACTTTTTGCCCAGCCTAGAAAGGGTTTTACAAATGGAACCTAACGTGGAAATGGCCTGGACTTATGCCTGAAAAGCCAAGCTCACAAGTATGCATTAGGATCCCCATGAAAAGGTGCTGAAAAATGTTAGGGTTGAGAGGGCAAGCACAATCACGAGGGAAACATAATAATTCATGTAGTTCAATTTAAAACTTGTTCTGCAGGAGAAAATTAGATTTTACTAACCCAAAAATCTCTAACAACTTTCCTCTTTAACTCAGAAGGAATTGGACAACTGAACCAAGGGATTCAACAATGGGCGTTCAAGATATGTCCCAATTTTGATCCAGCCCACAAAGAGTTTCCTAAACGGCTAAACCGAACTTATGGCGCCCCATTTGAGGAAAATGGGCTGGACCTATGCCTAAAAGGCCGACTCGAGAGGATGCGTTTGGCTGGATTAAAAAAGGACGGCGACAAAAGTATGATAAAAAAAATAGAATATGAAAAAGATGAAAAAAATAAAAAATAAAGTGATAAAATAGGGATAATGATTAAAGTAAAAATAAATAAACATACAATGGATGGATATTTAAAATTAAAAAATGCGAGATATTAATTTAAAATATGGATAATAATAAAAAATAAAATTATTAAATGGTTAAAATACACTCTAAAAAAGTAACAAGTGACGCCACAGACCCGTTAGCATTTTCGTATATACTCTTCTTAGACGCTAGTATTGTTAGGTGGTTGATCTGATGATTTGCGGCGCTTATTTGATCTTGTTGGCTTTCGTGGACATGGGAAGTTAAGAATTTTAAAAATCTAATAAAATACACCTGATTAATATTTTAAATAAATGGAAATTCGAATATATAATTCATTCTATCGTATATAATATTTTAAGTATAATTTTTTTAATTTATAAATTTATTTAATTAGATATTAAAATAGGTCACACATAATAACAAAATTACAGAACATGTCTACTTATTGTAAAATTAAAATAGAATTCATTTTACCAGCATAAGAGTTTATTTATTTAATTAAAATATATATTCAAAATAAATTCAACTTTGAATTATCCTATATTATAATTTTTTAATGGGGCGTGAGCATATATATATATATATTAGATGATATTTTATTATAAGTAAGAAAAATTATACTCGAAATATTCCGAGCTAATCTGTTTGGCAACTAAACCAGGCTCGAAGAGAAAACTAAGCGTACACGTGGCATCTGCGAGTATGCTGGGCGTTAGCTTCCAGGGACACGCGTCAAACAGCATTGGTGCCCTACGTCCAGTCGATTGTAGATGCTTTCCTGATCCGCGGTTGTGGGCGTTGTTGGGTTTCCTTCCTTCCTCCCTAGGGAAACGTCTTGGCTACCATTTCTTTACCATACAAGCACTGAAATCTCGATTCTCTCAATTCATTGCACTGAAACTCTCCCTCAATTCAAAATTTCGCTTCTTGTAGACCGCTTAACCACTCAAAACAGGAAGGTTGGATTAACAAATAGCACCTTCTCTCGGGGAAAAACCTCTATTCTCTGTTTTCACGCTCCAATGGCTGCCGAGCTTTAATCTTCCTGTCGGTTTTGCTCTTATTCAATCCAACGAAGCTGATTGGATTTGTGACAAGGAATTTCCGCAAGCCAAGGAGAAACCGTTGTTTAGATATCTGGTATTTTTTCTTCTTTCAATCTAAGCTGTTCTGTTTTAATCTATCCTTAATTCGTTGCGGATTTTGGTATCGCTTTCTTCTTCTTCTTTTTTTGTAGCTTTTCGTTTCTGCTCTGAAGTGGGAGCGTTCCCAATTCCCAACTTGAAATTCTAAGTTCACTCCAATAAGGGATTGAATAGTGTTTTCATCCTGTCGTGGGCTGGGTGCAAGTTGTCTTTGAGAATCTGCAGGATGCAACCTCTATCCATCCTTCTTCAAACACTCTTTTTGCCTCCCTCCTGCAAAACATTGAAGATAATTTTTTTAAGATATTTATTTGAAATTTGCCTTAGATGATTTGCAGAGAGATAAAATGCGATTGGTTTGATAATTGATTTGCTATTAGCCACTTGCCATTATTACATCTTTACAGACAAAATGAAACTTAATACTTATACCAATATCAGTCCATGATTGGCTTGGAATGGGCAACGGTTACAGCAGAATGATAGGAGCAACATTTTTTCAGGCCTGTTACATTTGTAATCTTCATTCGTTTTAGTTTTTTCTTTTCCCTTTTTGTGCATGCCTATTTAATAAAACCCCTCAATACGTTGCAAAGTTCTTTGATAACCCAAAAGCCTAGCTATAGGAGTAATGTGAAGGTGATGCAGTATTCAGTGTTTGAAGGCAATCTGTTGTGCTTTGTGGGGAGCGTACATGGTGGGATCATCCAACTCACCTGTAGACTCTAGCAAAATCGGGACAGCAATGCGTTGGGTAATCCACAAACCATGCCTCAACCTAGGCCTGGCATGAACATGGATATTAGGTCCATGGATTAGGCCATTGATTTCATGTTCCATGTTGCTTACTTGGTTGTGATTATTTGCTTGGAAAATTGGAGAATGGATTGTAAAGTGGAAAGGAAAATTTGTTTCCTGATGGAATCTGTTGGTTGCTTTAGTGAAAATAGGCAGAGTTGTTACCTTGCTTGATCTGATTTTTGTCACAGCTAACGTAATCTGAAACAGGATGTTTTTGGCTGCTTTTTGAGAACTCTATATGCTTTCATGTTCAGATCTTGAATATGTGCTGAATCTTCAAGCCTTACACATTTGATCCAACATTTTTTTGTTTTCCCTCGTGAATGGTGTTTAGAATGAACTGGAGAGTGGATCCCACTGGTACCAAACTAAGGACCCGAGGATAGTCTTTATGCATACATCAAGAAACGTGTAATTTTATCTTTCAGTGTACTTACAGTAAATTTGTAGTAGTATTATGTTAGTTGTGTAATTGTTGTCAATTGCCCTCTTGTAGTTTGTTGCACTTCACAAGAATCACCTTTGTCACTAACTTCTACACCCTTAAAACTGTAGCTGAAGATTCAGTTTTCACATGGGAACTCCTGCCCATAAGGAATACGCGGCATTTGAAGACAAGGTGAAGAGGACAGTTTACCTGGATGACCTTTCTCCTCAGGTCACAGCAGCTGTTTTGAAAACAGCTCTTGAGCAGTTTGGGACAGTTGTCAGCATACAATTCATTCCAAACTACATCGAGCTAAGGAGTATTCCACAATGTGCCTTGGTGGAGATGGAGACTGCAAAGCAGGCTAAATCTATAATTGCAGAGATGACCAATTTTGCATTCATGATGTCTGGGATGCCCCGACCAGTGAGAGCGCAACCAGCTGAAGCTGAGATGTTTGCTGATCGCCCTCCATTTCCAGGCAGGAAGTTACATTGTTATTGGGTGGACCCCAAGGATCCGGACTTTGAAGTAGCAAAAAAACTGAAGCATCTAACCAGGAAACATGCTGCAGAAGCTTCAATGCTCCTTAAGGTATCAACTCTGTTGTTTGTTGTTGACTGAATTTTGTTCACATTTTCAGTAACAGAATTCTGAATGTTGACTAAAAAGGGCCACCCTGGTGCATAGAGCTACTGCATATTGCAGGTTCTAGGGAGGTGCATCCAGGCATGCAGCCTTACCCTTGCTTTGTTACAAAGAAGCTGTTTCCCATGACCTGAACTCGCAACCTCTGGTTGCAAATGCAGCAACTTTTACTGTTGTGCCAAGGCCTACCCTCAATTCTGAAGATTGACTGATTGATGCAAATATTGTTGCTATTTCATTGTTGTCTTGTCATCTAAGATTAAACCATCTAACTAGGGTTGACATCATTGTCTGCAATCTGCATGAATCATGTGTACTGTTCTCATCCTATTTGAGGACAATATCCTGACTCAAGCCAGTGCTGAGATAATTTTTCATACTTCTGTAACTCCCTCCATTTAGCCTACTGCCTTCTGCATGCACTTTAATACAATTAACAACAATAAATTGTCATGCTTCTTACTCGACAGCTTGTAAGTTTTCTGTGCATTCTGCAAAATCATCTTAAAGTACTTGTCTTTGTTTTACTACCTATATTTGATTACTTTTCCTGGAATTATGTAGTTTCTGATTCTATCCTTCCTCTTATTAGTTATCCTTCAACAGCCCATTGCCAGCTAAACTTATTTAATGATATCTGGTTCCTTGACTGCCCTTGATTAAGTTGGCTTTTGACATTTCATATGCATTGATTCAAATAAAACTTTAAAGTCCCAGGGCCCTTGGTTGGCCCTGGTGGACAAGAGTTAGGTCTAGGGCTAGGGTGGGTTGGGTCCAACTTATCTTGACCCTTTTCTATTCACACGGTTATGATTCAGCCATCAGGACTCCTGATTTGATGCCCATGTTTGCATGTATAAGTGAACCCTTATCAGTTGGAGCACACTAAAGCTATTTGCCAAATTGGTTGAAGTTAGTGATCAAATCTTCAACCCTTCATAATTCTTACTTTGGAAGTGTGAATGAATTTTTTATTTATGCAACATGGCTGCATTTGTTTTCTTAACCATGTATTGCTAGCCATGTGTTAAGTCTACTGAAGGGAATTTTTTGAGATGTCTTCAGTCAAGAACAGGGTATATCAATTCAATCATACAAATGATAACCTGACAACCATAGATGTTGGCCTCCAGGGTCTTTCTTGATGTGTTTCCTTTAGGATGTTTGTGTTTTGGCATCATCTCAACGCCAGTTGATTATTCAAATGAAAGGTTGACCAAAGGGAAAATTCTCAAGAGTGTTTTCCTCTGTGTTTCTGAACTCTCAGCATCAGATTGAACAGGAGGTGAAGCTTGCAAAACAACAGGACGAAGTGCTGAAAGGAAATTTCAAGAAGTTTGACATGCTAGACAGTGTTGCAGCAGATGGAACTCTGAATCGATTGGCACGGCGCTATAACATTGATCTTGTCGATGATTGATTCTGACCTGGATCTCTATACCCTTCTCTTTGGATGGTATGTTGCTATTCTGTTTGTACAATGCCTGTTCCGGAGATACCACAAATGGCTGTCCTACTGTTGGATTATGCTGATATATTGCTTCTCAGTGAGAGTATATTTTGATCCATTCGGCTTGATCATGTGCTTTAGCTGCAGCAAATATTCGTAATAAAAATGTTTTGGAGAATAGGAGTCCTACACTTTTGTACACTTTTAACCAAAAAAATTATTTTATTATATATATATATGTATATTTAGGTTGTGGTTTTGAACTGGCAAATGGACTTAATGCAGGTTGCCCAATCCTTCTTGAAGACTATCAGTGTCGCATGAAATCTTTAGAGAAGCCAGTGGTGTTGTTGGCATTTTGTCTGGATCAGCAACAGTGGTTTGCAGGGTGGTCTTACCGGCCTAGTCCTATTGTAGGTGGTGTTGTGTTTTGACTCTTCCCATCTTTTGCTTATTCTTACGAAGTTATTATCTTTAAAAAGATCTTAAATGAAAATAAAGGAGGGATATGTTGCTGTGATATTTTGTATAATAGCATCTGTTGTCAAATAGTCTGCCTCTCAAACAGAGTCAAAATGTGTATCTTCTGCTGAAGATGAAGAGTAACCGTCCTGCTGCACAGAAGCTTGTATGGATTCAGGCTGCACATCAGGCTGTGTGTATGATCATTTATGCTGCTAGTAATCTCTTGAACCGTTTGCTTGTACCTCTTTGGCCAAGGATCAGTGAGGATAAGAAATCTTCAGTAGTGGTTTTGGTTGGTTGTTTGCTCCTGATGTTTAAGATCTTGAACTACGCACTGTGTCGGCATGCATGATTTGGAGTTTTAGATCCGTTCTTGCTCCCCAGGCAACGCTTCGCATTGCTCCACGAGGCCAGTTTGCATGCATTGAAAATGAAACTTAATTCAGGCCCTTGTATATGCGGTTGTAATGGATGTAGTGGTCCAACAAAAGCAATTAATGGCGCCATAATAGATTGTTGTCATGTGTTGGCTGGGGTTTTTATTCTTATACAGTCAGGATCCTCGTACAAAATGAGTATCCATTCGAGTCTTCCTATGTTATTCTTATGTAACTCTCGTACGTGTGTATATTCATGCAGCTCATGACATCTTCCTTGCCCAATCCCCTGGTGCCTCTGTGAGGGAGGTTACATGGAGGGTGTGTTGCACATCATAGTACTAAAGCCTAAGATGAGGACTCCACACATCAACACATGCAAGTGCCTTCAAGGTTTCTATGGTTCTAAATGCTATGCGGATTGGGTTAGCACGTTGGTTGGGTTTCTCACCCAAATACATTTGAGTTTCCTCATATCACCCCTACTTAAATAATCTCCTCATTTCACGTAACAGATGTGGCACTGTGTAGGTGAAGACATACTCCTCATCCAATCCCCTGGTGCCCTGGCTAAGGGTACTGCAGAGAGAGTGCCCTTAAACACTGTAGAAGAACTCAGGATGAGGAGTCCACACCTCCCGGAGACTAAGATGGCACCCTCATTCCTAGGTTGGATACACACGAGTCACACGTGTTAATATTTTAAGGTTGCTTTAATACCAAGTGTTATGTTGCCTGGGTCTCTGTGTAGGGCTGAGTTCTTCATCCAAGATGAGTACCTGTTCGAATGTTCAGGTTTTCCCATATTACTCATCTTTAAACTAACTCTCGTTCCACACAACGGATGTGGGACTTTGGGCCTTTTTGGCTTGGTAGTGTCTTTTAAGCGCTTGCTTACAAAGTATGGCTTTTTGGAAAAGCTCACATCTATGCTTTCGTGTAAAAGCTATATTTCAGCCAAATACTGTAGAATTGCATTTTGGCCGCAAAAAATGCGTTTATACTGCTCAAAACCCCGGGCCAAACAGGCCCTTCGTGCAGCTCATAACAGTTAGCCAGTTGTCTTCGTTTTTGTGGAGAGACAAAACACATTTGTAGCAATTGTAAATGATGAGAAAGGGGGAAAAAAAGAAGAAGAAGAAGAATACGGTTAAATGCCAATGCCAATAATTAAGCAAAGTTGCATTTAGACGCCCTCAAGTGCACCTATGTGGGCGTTGCTCCTTTTGTGTGCGTCTGGTGCATGATTCTAATTTTTATTAAATAGATGAAAGGACAGGGAACATCGTAATCTATCACAGTTCCGTATGTGAAATTTCGTACCAGCAAAGTCAACATGTTTTAATTTTATGGGAGATTTTTCGTGCCTGCAACGGCACGCTGGGTAAAAGCTTCACTCGTCCAGGTACAATCTTTCTTGGCGTCATCCAATCTTCAAAGGCCTTGTATTCTCGGTCATTTTACTCTCTCTCTCTCTCTCTCTC
>JAYJMB010022395.1:29931-40655 GCA_036873735.1 Pouteria campechiana | reverse complement strand
GTTGAGGTGATATACGATTCAGGCATGGGGCGAAGAATGGTAAACATGCTTCATCCATGATATACAACTAAATGGTGGATTATTTTTGGCTGTTATAGAATTTGTACCTTATGAAGAATTTGTACCTTACGTAACTTTCTTATCTATGAAAACAAACGAATTGATATGGTGTTGTGAGCGTCTATGACCATCGTCTACAAAGCCTTTTACCAACATCATCATCATCAAAGCCTTTCGCCATACTGGTCACTTGCGTGAATCCCTACATGCTATCTACCTTTTTTGTAGACTTTCTGCCACAAATTGCAGGCCTTTGAGCCTTTATTTATCACCTCTACCCACACGCCTTTGTGGGCCTTTTCCTTCCCCTCTTTAAGGCCTATGACTTATCTCAATCTGTCCAACTAGTGCAGTTGTAGGCCCCAGTGGATATTTAAATTTAGCTTTCATTATTCAAATATATTTTAGGTAGAGTTGGATTAGATAAAGATGTGTCTTAATTTAATATTTGATTTACTTGTCATGTTAAAACCATGTGATCCTGGGAATGATGGAAATCTAAGTTTATCCTATCATGTTGGGCTTAGGTCATTACAAATGGTGTCAGGGTTGCTGACTCCTATGGACTTGAGGGTGTGGGGACGCTGGCGAGGACACTGGATCTCAAGGAGGAGAGGATGCGAGTTCCATTCTCACATTGCTCGATGATGGAGGAAAATTCCCGACTACATGCGGAGAACTTTGGAAACACTATTAAAGCATTTTTTGTGAGGAATGTATGGGCATTAAAAACAAAGGGATAAAGCTATACATACTCTGAATTCAGATCCAGAGCGGACAATCATAGGTTCCTTTGCTGGTGATGCCGGTTTGCGCAGTAGTGTGCTCATGGGCTTGAAAAAAACCAGCTCTGCTTGCCTACGGAGATTCGAGAAAAGAGAAGTCCATGAAAGAAAAGAAAAGCAGAAGAGGATGAAAATCACATTAATTGTGTATGTAGTAGGGAACCCTCAATGGTATTCATTCATTTGGAGCACGCGAGGCATGCAAGGCCAAACGCGGATTGTCCGTAAGATCAAGAATGATGTTTAAAAAATTATTTATACTAAAAGAATTATCCAAATCACATTTTCAGGTGGCGCATGTAAAAGAAAATTTTGTGGGAAAAATGTTTTTCGTGGGTGAAATTATTTTGGACCCATAAATAATTTACATCATGTTAAATGTATAATCTAAATAGTTAAATATATATTTTTAATTAGATAAACAAATAATATTTTATAATAAATATTTTATTTTTATGATTTTTACTTGGGATGGCCTACCTGAAATCAGAATGTGATTTTCATGAATTTACGCTAAGGTTGCAGAGATTGGATCAAGGACAATAGGCGTCCACTGAAACCAAGTAAAGGTTTATTGGGTGGAGCTAATTAGCTGATAGTTAAAAAGCTGATAAACTGTGTTTAATGTGGCTGAAGCTGAAATAATGGGAAAAAGACTAACTAATTTTATAATTCAAAGGCTAAATAAATGAAGTGCTGATTAAGACAATGCAGCTGCAGTATTTGCATGAACTAAAATAAACAATTTTAACAAATATTAATTTAATAATAAATACAAATATAAATTAAAATCCGACAAATTTTACACTTGATAAAAAATAATTCCAATATTTTATAACTTTATACAAGTGGATAAAATCTAAACTCAATGAAAATAAATTAAAATAGTTATAAATTTATTTATTTGGAACGATGCTTTTTATTAAACAGATATCATAACGTAGTTAGAACTGTGAAGGGAGAAATCAAAGATAGCATTTTGTTTTTGAATTATAGAATATTTTTAAGGATAAAATCAGAAAATAAAACTTTTGTAAGGCCATTAGGACCACATGGGATGCTCACAAGTCAGAAGTCACAAGCCACAATCCGCAAAGTGAATCTTTCAATTGTGCACCACTTGATTATATGATTTAAGTGAATGGCTGTTGCTTTAAATTAGTCTTGGTTTTTCTTGCTGACTAAGATCATCTGCCTATGCAGGGGGGGTTGCATGGATCCGTTCCTGGAGAAATTCTGTCAACCTGCACGCAGACAGATGAAAGCAGCCTCTGCCAATGAGACCAACTACTTGGATGACCAGTTACTCATCAATTCATTGCCTTTTATCTCTGTCCTAAATCACCTCTCTCTCCGCTTCATGGCTTGCGAAATCAGTTGGACTGAAGAAACAGATTGTCACAGGTGGATTGATCTTTTTCCTTGGATGCTCCATCATTGGTGCTGGCCAAAACCCTGTAATGCTCTTAGTGGCACGGCTTTTAGTGGGTTTTGCCATTAGTTTTTGTATTCAAGTAAGTTTATCGATTGTTATTAGCATTTATCTAATGTCAAATAATAATTACTGCAGTCATTCTTCATTGTGCAGACATTTTATCAATGTATCCAATATACCCAGTATAAAGTGTGACTATGGATATTTATAAATATTGGTTGAGAGTTTTTATATGTAAATAGATCTTTTGCAAACATCTATGCTCGAGGGGCGTAAAACCCAAGTGGGCTTTGATCTGTCAGCCACACCATCAACAATCATGCATCCTAGGTCTGTTTGGAGAGATGGATAAGAGGAATAAAAAAAGAGTAAAAAAAAAAAAAGTAGAATTTACAATGTAGTAATAAAAAGTATGTCATAGTAGGATAGTTAGCTGGAAAGTGAAAAAATGTGAAGAAGCTTGATTAAGCTGAATGGGGCTGATACACAATACTTCAAATAAGGAAAACGAAACAGACCCACCTCATCAGCAGCCTCTAATTTTCTAATGGGGTTCTCTTCATGTCACGTAGGCTCAACCCATGTCTGTGTGTATGAATGCTTCCAATTGGCAACAACAATGGGCATCTTCGCAGCAAATCTTGTAAACAATGAGACCGGCGAGATCAAGGTTGGAAATGGATGGTTTATATCAGCTGCTCTAGCGGCAGTCCTAGCCATACTCATGGAGGTCATCGCGGCCAGTGATGTAGCCAAGCAAGGGAATCACGAATGGGTTAAGAACCTCAAGAAGCGACTAGGCATGTCCATTTTGAAACATTTATGCTTCAATGGGATCATGTTTCATGTGCCAGCCATCTTCCAGAGATTGGGATTCAACAACAATGCTTCCCTCATGCTGCCAACCTTACCATGGATTGGGTTGGTTGATTTGCATGGAGAGAAGTTTTTGTTCTTGGGTAGTGGATTGCAGATTCTATTTAAACAGGTGAGTAATAATCTAACCTCTAAACTAATGAAAAATTGAAATTTTTTTAGCGACACTTGATTTCTCTCTCTCACAAGCATACACATATATTTTCATTTTCATTTACTTCCTTTTGATAAAATGAATAATCTTTTCTTGATGGATGGATCCAGGTTGCTGTTGGCATCCTCCTGGGCATCAAGTTTGGCATCCTTGAAATGGCATAATTCCTCAAAGGATATGCAGCGGAGGTAGTCATCGTCATCTGCTGCTTGAAACTTTTCTGGGCAGTTGATCCTAGAAAGATGCTTCCATTGCAGATCAAGTCAGTCGAGCCCAGCATCAACGCAGCCATCAACCTTTTCAGGATGTTCATCGTTGCAAAGGCCTACCATTGGACCTATGAAATTGCATCCCACCTGGGACTTGCTTTTGAAACTGCCCTCGTCATGTGCCTCTTGGCACTTGGCTGCGTGGCTCCTAGCAACGCTTTCCCATTCCAATTCCCTACAATAGACGAGAGCTTCAACTCAGTTCTCAACCTTTTGATTATCTTCGTGACTTCGTCCATGCAAAGGCCTTCCATGGTATGCTGTATTACATGCCCTTGTTCCTAGACTTTTTACCGTTCATAGCCTCATTCTGGGCTGCGATTGCCGCAACAAGGGACCCTCGCAATCATTGGGGTGTTTTTGTCTAGATGCTCCAATTGTTCGTTTTAGGGGTCAACTCATTCTCCTGATTATGAGATCATCAGGGCGTTTTTGTCTTTACATTTTGGGGGCTAACTTCTTCTACTTATTATGACATCATCAGCGTGTTTTTGTCTAGATACTACCATTTTCATTAACTCTATCTCAGCTTTTTTCTTCTCCTCCTTTGGTTTTCTATCTAAAGTTGATGCGCTTCATGAAATTTGTTAGGCATTGCTATTAGTTAGCTCAGTTATTATACAATATTCTTCTATGTCCGTTTATTTCTTTTTCATACATTACGTATTTCCTGTTCCCTTTTCAGCCTTGGTCCAAGGTTTGAATACTGAAACCAGAACGAATTTAACAGAAGCATTAATTTGAGATTTTCGACTTAGAGTGACAACACATGGGTAACTATGCGTGTATGTATGTTTTGATGCATATTAATCTTGTGTGATAGAGATGATTTCGGGAATTTTGAATTTTCTACATTTGTTTTTAAAATCATAACATATACATAATTAGCTTGATATAAAACATAAAGTAGTCAATGAAAGAGTTAGTTTTCCAACTAGAGGTCTTGGGTTTAAAACTCACCCTAATCCTCTTTTGAAAAAAGAAAAAAAAAAGAAGTTTACCTTTGAATGAGCCTTTCATTTAACATCATCGATAGTGGCTTTTGTCAGCATACGGTGACAAAAATTCTGTTTTGGTTAGTTTGAAAATTTCGTGGTGCGACAAGCATGATTTTTTTTTTTATGGAAATTTGTGGTGGTAGCAGAGAGATTAAACCATACACCATTGTGGACAGCAACTTGGTGTCGACGGCACCAGAAGATTTTGCAGGCATGACAGCAGGTAGCGAAGTGGCGTTGGCAGCACTAATGGCAAATTTTATACAGAAGTATTTGTTTTGACAATTTTGCATGATGAATTTTGAAAATTTTGCACAAAGCTATTTGAGAAAAATTCATATGCATGCAAGATTTTAAATGAGATTGAGGTTTTCTATAAATACATGTTATTATTGTAGAGAGAGATGGACTAATTTTTTGAAGATTTCTATTTTGTTATAGTGTCTCTTTTTCTCTTCTCTTAATTATACTCAATCTTTGATATAGTAAAATACTTTATCCTTTGCCCATGATTTTTCTCCATTCAAGGGGTTTTTCACGTAAATCTGCGTGTGTTGTTTTATGGGTTTGTTGACTATTATATTCACCTAATTTATCACAACTTCCCCAGACAAGTAAGTAACTAGTTTGGAAAAGAAGAAAAATCCATCTAGGAGTTGGTACCATTAAGTTGTTCGCTGCTTTATCTTTTTGGTAATTTTATGTTTGCAAATGATATTCTAGGGTTAATTGCAAGTACCCTAAATCAGCAGTGTAAGGTTCATAATTGTTTAAAAGATAGTAACTCTATAACATGTGTTTTGCAAATTGGATATTTGTGTTTCAATTTATTTAAGTTTATTTTCTTTTGCTGCCCCTCCTTTTCTATTTCTAAGAGATGATGGGGTCTTTCACTAGATAAAAATACGTGGTAAGATGCTTTGGTGGCCCACCATTCATTGTCATCATGAATTGGGCAAAGAATTTTCTGATCAAACTAACTGTTTGATGCAGATCTTAAATGCAGATCTTAATGAGGACTCACATCAGATAGTTGACGATCATGAGAATCTGTGCTTAGCCCATTAAGCTTCTGGGTTCCAGTGCATTCAAATGGAAATTTTCGGTATGTTATAAAAATTACCCTTTTTTAACTTACAAGATAAACAAAAATGTAAAAACATATAATGCCTAAGTAATGAAAATTATAAAATACTTCTTTACATGCACTTATATATTATTGGTTTAAATCACCACATTAACAAAATTAATATCCAACTAATAAAAAATTGGTATAAAAATACGAGGTAGATGAGATAAAAATAGTGAGGTGGTGCATAGATATTAATCTGGCGTGGCAAGGATTACGTGGTAAATCACTCGATTAAAATATGCTAAGATCTTAATTTCCCCCCATCAAATGAATAATTTGAGCGGCAACAACAAATCCTCCAATTTTTTCTCTATATCGACCAAGAGTTTCTCTAAATTTCGTGAATTGAAATTGACTGTAACTAAGTAATAAGATAAAATAAAAAAAGTGAGAAATTATTTGGACCATTTCTAACTTGTTTTAATCATCCATAATTCGCCATTTAAGGAAATTTTCATATTCTTCTATTTTTTTTATAATCCTTTAATCATGACGATGTACGTCAAATGACTCTTAAATTGCTAGCACTGATCAACTATATTAAAAATTTGATAATCCATTATTTTTGGTGGAAAAAAACATACCTCGATTAACATACTGCAACAGGTATAATTGCATGGTCTAGATTTCCAAACCGCCCTAACTTCGAGTGCTTGACAACGCTTATGTTCGCGCCCAGAAGCAAAGATTCCCACCACACGTGGAGCACAGCAAAAACCCTCCAAAACCCCTTGCCCTTGGCTGGCCGATCCCCATACTTTCGATTCCCGTTGTTGAAACCGCGCTCCGCCGATGGCTACTCGGCGGTTGGGAGCAATGGAAGTTCCTATCACGGGCAGCGATTCGATACAGTGGATAGAGATTACAGTCCCTTCTTCAGCCTCTCCTCGACCCGAATCCTGTGGTCCCCTCACAGAAAACGCTGCTTCCTGCTGCGCCATTGATGATCCTCCGACCTACCTCATCTGGTAATCCTCTCCCATTTGACATTTTCCTACCATTTGCTGCTCACCGAACTGAAATGCAGTTTGCCATTTATCGGTAAAACGCCACTTTAATAAGGCCAGTGACGGGGATCTCTGCAATTCTTCGTAAAACGTACTGGTATCGGACTTACAGGAGTTCTACTGACCAATAAGGGCTGCATCTCGCGTTTCCCAGCAGGGGCTAAGAACAAAAACTGAGTGACATTTCACCCGTTGGTAGCTTGATATCATCCATCATTGGATTATTAAAGCGAATTTTGTTGTTTTGTTTCCGAACAAAGTGGGATTCATGGCAGTTTTTCTTAGGGTGTGTTAGGAAAGCGTATAATAGGAAGGTAGTGTGATGGAAAGAGAGTGCAGTAGAAAAGTGTAGTAGGTGATGATGTCAGCAAATATGCTTTTTAATATAAAAATAATAAGAAATGATTGGGTAATAATAAGAAAAAGTAGAATAATTGCGTTATTAGAGGTTGTTGAGCTGTTACACTCACATCCACATTAAAAAACATTTAAGGGTGGCTATTACTACATCTGTTATCCAAACAGAGACTGACAGTGCCAGTGTGTAGCACAAGTTTGGCGACTTTCAAACAGGACAGAATCTTATGGTTTCCATAAAGAAATTATTCCCTTGAAACACCCATAACATGGGTGTATAGATGATATCAGAATTCAGGATTGATATTTCTACTGTAAGCTAAACAGTGTTCTAGTGCTCGGGTCAAAGTGCTTGTATTGAGGGTGTTTTTGCCTGGTTGCTCTTTAGTTTTCTCGAAGTGATGGATTGCTTATTCAAAGATTTCTTCAATTCATGTGCTTGGATGCCGTATCAAGAGAGAGTTTTTGTCATACTTCTGCAGAAATTGTGTGATCATTCGATTTGATGTTATTCTGGCTTTGCATTTTGTGAACAAATGTTATCGTTCATTCTCATCGTACAGGAGAATTCACAAGCATCTTCCACACGCGCTTGAGTTGATGGAGCTCTCAACCAATAAACAATTTCCAAAGTTTGCTCTTCGTCTAACATTTCGGGATGCACTTTGTCCATTTGCCTTTGTTTGCAAAATTGAGGTTGGTCAAGGATTATACCCTCACCATTTCTGTATCAAGTATTCCAGCAATTTACTTGTGACTGGAGGCAAAATTGCTATTAGAAAATAACTTGATTGGGGAAAATTATATAATTGTTAAGGTTACATCTATTAAGAGATTTTATTTGTCTGAATTTGTAGATTTTTAGTGGAACCAAAGGATGACAAGGTCTTTTTCAGGTTAGGAGCCCTGCTGGCAGCAAATATATTCTCCAAACAATGACAGTTTCTGGAGTCGCTTATCTTTTTAGGATTGGGGACTTTAGAGATTATGTTTCTGGTTCAGTCATTTCTCCAACCGAGCTTGTTGAATGTGATTTGCTTTCATACCAGAAAATTGGGAAGATAACAAGCATGGCAGCTACATCAAGTTGTCTAGTAATTGGGCAGGATAATGGCTTAATTTGCTGCTTCCAACTTGGTATACTTGATCAGAGTGCACCAGGTACATTTTTAATGAGGTGTTTGTATTCACTGCAATAAGCTTTCTGTTTCTTCATTATTGTTTATCTTGTCTACACGTGTAATTACATTGGGGACTATTGTAAGCTATAACAGGCCGATGACTATTCTAATTGTCACGCCCCCAATCCCATGTTCGGGCTTATGGCAGCACTGTATGCCAAAAGCATGCAAGGCTAAAAATATCCATAGAGAAATTTAGTGTCAAACATTCCTTAATACAAAACTTTTTAAAAATAATCTTCGTTTAAGAAATTTTAGTCATGCTTTTCCAACCTCTCTCTTCTGATCATTGCTCAGCTAGATGCTACATCTCTACAGCATTTAAAAAATATAAGTTGAGAAGCAACGAGTCTCAATATCTGTAAGTAACAATCCAACTTTCAATTGGATCAAGCAAATGTTGGCTAGTAATTAAAAGTAGTAAATGTGATGATCAGTACGCAGGTAGTCTGATTTAGGCCCCACCCATAAGGCAAAATATGTGGTTCCCTTGCCACTAAGGTGAGAAGGGGTCATTGGACTAGGTTGTTGGCTAGGAAGGAATGTTTTCAAAATTGCGTTGGACTGATTGGTAGAACTAGTTAGACCATGGCTAGGGATGCAACTTGGGTTAATTCAATCCAACCCATTTTTGAGTGGGCTAGGGTTAAATAAAATGGAAATTCAAGTTGGAAAATTGGGTTAAACTCAACCTTATTTACAAATTGCGTTGGTTTCGGGTTGGAGAGTTGATAACCCATCCAACTTGAACTGGATTTCTCCCTTTAATAAAATTCAAAATAGGGGTGCAAATTGGGCGAGTCGACCTGAACTCGAGAGTTATTCGACCTTATTTGGTACTGGGTTTTGGACAACTATTTTCTTTGAGCAGATTGGGTTTGGTCAATAAGAGAAAAACTGACCCGACCCATAATATTAATAAATATTAAAAAAAAAAATATATCTCACATTCTCCCCCAAATATCTTATCTCATTCTGTAGTTGCTACCGCTGCGCCCATCTTCATCCGCAAGTAAGAATTTTATTGGAGAGATTCTGTGAAGTGTGGAGGAATCCTGAAGGTCTGTTATTTATTGGAATGGAAGGTGATAATGATGTAAACGTGAGTTTGGGTTTAAAAAATGTGGAATGGATTTCAACATTTTAGATCTTATGGTTGTTTGTTTCTTTTTTAGTTCATATATAGGTATTTGAATATTGATTTTAGGAAAAAATGGGCTTTTGAATGAATGTTATGAATTTGTATTATATATTTCATAGATGTTAAAAGTTAGGGTTAGGGTTGAAATGAGGCCAACCCGACCCCTCTATATGTAGGGCTGGGACAAGGTCAACCCGACCCGCCATATGTATATAGGGTTTGGTATGAGTTTTAAAAAATAGTATCAAGGTTAGGATGACCCTGACCTGGTATGAATTGACCCGATTTGCACCCCTAATTTAAAACAATACCCTCACTTGAAAATGAGAACCCCCCACAGTGACTCAGCATTGTCTTTCCCTAGTTCTCTCTTTGGCTCTCATCTTCCCCTAATTCCCATACCTTCCAAGATCTCATCTTCCCCTAATCCCCTCCACTTTCTTTTCTTTTCTTATGCCAGTCCTCTTCTTGTTTCAAACCTACCCAAATCAAAACCCACTGTTGGCTAGTGCACGCTGATGCCCCCCTTGCCCCTAGCTTCCCTTCCCTTCCTCTCCTCATCCCATCTTAGCCTGAGTCCTCATTCTCAACATTCCAAAGCATCAGAACCAATGGCTGTCCATCATACATCGTTTCCTAAGGCTGTACACTGCTTTCAGCATCTTGTAGTCATTCTCACCATCAATGCTCAATGAAAAATCATCCCCACTCAAGTTGCTTGTCTCGCAGAATTCGTATGAGCCATCCTTGCCTAGAGTTGAGTTAGATTGTGATTGCATCTCCAGGGCCTTCGAGTTGTCTGCCAATGAGGGTCACGTGGGCCCACGACAGGGCAGGATAGCAGTGGAGATGCCTTGGGCGCTATGACAGGAACAATTGTGAGGTCTTGCTTATCCATCATCCAGCCACAACATCTTTGGGTTTCCAGCAGAATACCCTTTTCTTCTTTTGTTGCTCTAGAGGGTTCATTCCCTTGTTTCTCTTAATTTCATGATTCGTGTGTAAACAGTTTTTCATGTGAGATTTTTCACTTGCATTGTAACAACTTGAATGCAAATAGATTGCATTTTTTTAAATTTCATGACTGTATGGATGCATTTAGTTTAACAAATTTAGGCTTTTATAATTAGGGTGTGTTCTATAATGGAGAAAAGAGGAGGAAAAGGTAGAAGTCAGAAAAATTGAGATAATTATGTGATAGAATTGGGGATAATGATTAGACATAAAGTGTGTGTGTGTGTGTGTGTGTTTCTATATATATATATAATAGATAAGCTTTTTGGTAGAAAAATTAGATGATAATGATTGAAAGTAAAGGTAATAATGAGG
>JAYJMB010022395.1:0-29831 GCA_036873735.1 Pouteria campechiana | reverse complement strand
TATATATATATATAATAGATAAGCTTTTTGGTAGAAAAATTAGATGATAATGATTGAAAGTAAAGGTAATAATGAGGAAAAAGTAAGAGGTGAGGGTTTATTTAAAACGTTAATCAATTAAAAGGGGTTGAAAAAAGTAGGGAAAGTTTTGGGAGAAACCTTTCCCCATTACTGAAGACACCCTTAGGTATTAGATGTAGTTAATATAAAATGTTTATTTAAAACTTATTTAAAGTAAAATTCTAAATAACCCAAACTTCAACCTGAATTTATGAATATTGTTAAGGCTTAGGCCAAAGTTTAGAAATAGGGTCAACTTCAACCCCCAGCCTAATTTGACCTGAGTTGCACTGAGGACTGTAACTGCTCCTAGGAGCATTTCAAGATTGATATGCTAACTTCGGTGGTAGAGTTTCCTAGATGTGAACAAGTGGATGGTCAGGGGTTTGAATGTTGATATTGGCACTTTTTTACAATTTTACCATATATCTTCTAACAGTAGCTACGTAGTTCAAACCATTTCAAGCCAATGGCTGCAGCTATTTGAACTAAAACACTGACGAACTTGTTTGGCTCACTTTGCATGAAACAACATATTATCATTATCAGCAGCAGCTGTAGCAGCAGCAACAACAACAATAATGGTAATGATAATCATAATGAAAAGATTAATAGGAAATGAAATAATGTTTTGTATCTTGTTGGCAATAAACAGTTATACCAAATATTTTATGTGCTGTCTAACAGCAGTTGTTTTATAGGAATCAGGAAACTGTAGTGCATGCCTATGCTGTTTCCTTCTTAACTTTCTTTCTTTCTTTCTTTACCATAGTGATGAGCAATTTCCTTATTAATAATTTTTTTTTGGAGAAGTATTAAAGAATACAAGACAACCAGAAGCCTAGCCTGCCAAAAAAATATGTGGAAAGAATAATTGATCCCTGGTTCATGACTACAAAAGACAATTTGAAACTGAATTCTAGCTGGAATCCTCAAACTATTAATGAAATGCGTTTTGTCATCATACATTCTATCTTATTCAAAATTTAAGGAGTCTTGATAGTTATCATGTTGAACATCGATTTGAGTGCTTAGATATTTGTGTTCATTGGAAAATATATTTCTTTCTTGGGCAATATTGAATGTTGGAAACTGTTAATGGTTTTTAGATTACCTTTTTCTTTTATGTGAAATTTGTTAGACAATGCCATAACAATTAAGGGATATTTAGAATCTTCTTCATAAACTGTGATTCAAATGAAGTTACAGTACTGCCAGATAAGTTATACTTCACATGGATGACCGCATCAAGCTTAGGTTCCTAAATTAGAGCTAATTTGGAAAAGAGAGTTACAAACAAGAGATCATCTTACTATGAATCAAAATCAAAAGAAGAGCAGATCCACTAACCAGGCATCCTGCGATGGTCAATTGACTAACCAGGCCATCTAAGGCCCAGGTGATAGAAAAAGCCTGAGTACAACTAGGCCTATCGAATTAACCATATTGACAATTGAAAATTGAACTTTAGGTTTTTATTTTTTTTGCCAATATTGGAGCCGAAAAGATCCAATTTGAGTTGATACAAGGCCCCACGCTTTTAACTGCTGGTGCATTTGGATATAGGGAAATAACTATGTAAATGAAATAGCAATGTAAATAATAAATTGATGTGTCACTTGCATTAGATAGAGGGAAGCAATCACGTAATTGCATTAGTGATGTAAATAATAAATTGATGCAAAATTTAATTACCTTATTGCCTCTAATAAACCTATTTTTCGTTTATATTATCCATAATTCTTATCACTGCCCATTATCTATCTTGTTTTAATTCATTTTTTTGGCTGATATCAACCCTATCCTTTTGATATCATTTTCATTTTCCATTTCATTTCTGATTATTCAAACAGACATTAAGGCACGATTTTGAGGGCTGACACTTCTCTCATGTTTCCCATAAGATTTTTCGGAGGTCTTACCCATAGTTTTCTTATTAATTTCATTTGCTATATGATTGTTGATAGATCCTGCTAAGTCATTGAGGTGCGCCTACCGTCTTCTTTTTCCCTTAAGTTTTTTTACATAAAAGTATTTTTCCTGGTGTCTCTGAAGGGTCCTTTTTTCTTCTTCATTTGTTAAATGGCCCTAGGAAATTTTGTTGCTGTAGCTTGTTACCTATCATGTTTTATTTTTTATTTTTTTGCATTGTTCTTTATCCTTGTTGAAAAATTTGTGGATAATTTATCCTTATTTCTTTGTTCTGCACAGGTTTCTGTTATGAACTGCGAGATGATGTGGGAATGAGTCTTTTATGGGGTCTGATGGCAAGGTATGTTTACTTTCAACCCTGTTAGTGTCATAGCGGTGAATCGCAAATTACCATGATGGTTTGGGGGCTCATTGAAGGATCCAATATGCTTCACTTATTATGGCAGAAGAGTCCATGAGAACTTGTGACAGTAATCACATATGCTTTGTCCAATATTATTTTAGCTGGAATCATTTTTAACTATTGAAAGTGCTGTTGAAATATTTAAACAAAGAATAAATGGGCAAACAAAATAAAAAGAAAGAAAGAAAGAAAAGGAAGTGACATACTGACATATTGGCAATTAATTGGTTTGAAGGTTCGTTGATCAACTCTTCTGCCTTATAAAACATGATAAATATTATGGCAAGTTTAAGTTGGAATTGATTTGCATTTTATTATAGTAGTTAACTATATAATCATATAGTCTTTCATGTGTGGGAAAAAAGCAAAAGAACTCTGCTTTTTCCACCTTTGAATTTTAGTGATGTGCTTTTGTGATTTTAACAGGGGAAGGATTATTGCTTCTGTGATAGACTTGAGGATATTGGAAGTGCATGGGAGGATGTTACTATTTGTGCTTCATTTGGACGGGAACTTGCGTGTTTGGGATTTTCATGCTCGAACCAGGGTTCTTTCCCATAACATAAGCTTACCAGATTCCAAAGGCAATCTTTTCACATCTTTTGCAATGGGGCTTTTTCCTTCTTTTATACATAATATTTTTTTTTTGAGTATTCTCACATCTTTTGGTTCAATCTAGGAATCGATGGTATTTCAATGTAATTTTATAGGAAACTCATAGTTCCATTAATCACATTTTCCTAACTTTTATTTCATTCTTGTTTTCGATAGGTAAGGTATTGGGAAGTGAAACTATACTGCATAATTGCAAAATATGGTCATGTCATTCAAATTATTGAGGCAAGAATGTATTTGAAATCTGTTTGATCAGCATCATGTTTTTTGCTCAAATTGCTAATTTGTGTATGATAATCTCTTAATGACAAGAAATTCAACTGTTCTGTTTCTGATACCTTTTGTACACACACATTGATGATTTCACATTCTTGGGAAGTAGGGACACTGGTTATATGGAGATTATTATATGATGTCATTATCTCTTTTTGAAATAAACCTGTTTTATGATGTTCCAGTTGGGTATTCGTCAGAACAACCATAGTCATCATGTTCATTGAAATGTTTTGTAGTTTATGACATAAAGTGCCCAATTGGTTTGCTCACAATTTCTGTGTGTTCCAAGTCCTCATTGTGTGAACTTGGGATGCTTCTTGATAATAGTTATTCACTGTTTTAATAAAATTGGGAAGCAAGGGATTTCTGCCTTCCCCAAAGGTTCATTTTGCACAGTTACTGTGCAAATGGACAACTGTATTTCATAAGTTTCATCAAGAGCACAGGTAAGGGGTGATTTATTCAGTCGAAAGGATTGGAAAGGAAAGAAATTAATGTCAGCAATATAGGGGATTATGTCAGTGTTTAAAATGCATGAAGTTAAAATAAATAGGGTTTAATGATTGAAAATATAGGCAATGATGGGAAAAAAAGTAGGGTTCTTCTGATGGTTATTTGTCAAATCAGCCCTTGGAAAAATGGGATTTTTTTTTGATATCCTTTCATTTCCTTTCCATTGGAAAATCATCTAATCATCCCAACTGAGATTTAAATAATGAACATTCACTCTATATCTTGATAATCTGAATTTGTCATGAAAATGTCACATGAGATTCAGGTTGACCAAGTTTCTAATGTTCCCATTTATGGTTGCTATTTGTAGCATATTTTCTTAAGCATTTTCTGTAGCTTAATACTGTTGTGGCTACGGTTAACAAGTTCTGCTATCATCATTCCTCAGAAAAATAGTAGTTATTCTTCTGGAAATTGTGACCATTTGCCTTTGTCCTTTTTTGCCCTTTTCAGTTTCTATGCTGTCAAGGTTATGGGTTGGTCATGCTAACTATGCCACCAGTCTAATACCTGTAGTTATTCTATTGAGAAGTACATTGGTAAGTGTCTCCTGGCTATTCTAGAGAAGAATTGTTTTATTCTTTCTGCATTTTTGGTCCCTTTGGTTTTCTGCATCATTCTTTGTAGCTCTGTTTTCTGGAGGTCACTATCAACAATCACTTTTCTTTTGTACGATTCTGATGGTTGTTTCTATATGTTAGTATTTTGCATCTATTTTGTCATCCGGGAAGGAAAAATTATGAAGTTTGATTTGTAACTATTTTGATAATTGGCTTATGATATACTATGTGAAGCAGCAAGAGTAACTGGTTGTAACTGCTGATTGAGATCTCATGTTGATGGAATTTGTCATAGGTTGTTAACTTGTTTTTTGTTTTGTTCCCTTTCTTTCCATGATTTATGATGCAAAATAAATTCATTGCTTAATGTGTGTTTCCTATGTGATTCTGTTATTCTGTTCTCAATCTTTTTCTTCCATGGTTTTGCTAATCATGCCTAACCTGTTAGTGCAACCATGAAGGAAGCAGATAGAGAGACAATTGGGGTCTGTTGCCTTCATTATAGTTTGGGAGATAAAATAACAGTGTCAGTGGAGCCTTCAATGCAAAGTATCCCTTTGGAGGAGGTACATATATTTTTCATGCTATCTTTTGTTTGTACTTTGTAGCATTTGCTCTATGCCATTTTGTAAGATTGATCAGAGCTTTCTTCATTTTTTAGTAAAACCGCGAAAGTAACCACATTCTGATACATTTCCATCAGGGGAGACTGATTGATCTGAAAATCACCTCTGATAAACTCTGGATACTTAAAGAAGATGGGTCAATGCTGTATAATTTGTTCCAAACCGATTTTCATATGTAAGTAAATGCTTGATTGCTTCTGTGGACAGCCACATTTCCTCTTTAATTTTCCTATTGTCATCTTCCTTGAATTGGTATTTTTCTTTTATGTCATTATTAAATAAATCTAGATGGAGTCATTTTTACATACCAACAGATCAATCCCTAACAGTTTAACATGTGAATTATCTTTTTGTAGTTTCAAGAAACTTACATCTCGTGTTTCATCTCTCTCTTGGAGTTCAATGGATAAGACTGTGTAACTTGTTACTAGTTTGGTGTATGTTGCTTGTATTTCAATTTATTCAAGGTCAATTCATCATCATCATCATCATCAAAAGCTATTTCCTACCTATGTGGGGGTTAGCTACATGGATTCTGTTACTCTATTCTTTTTGATCTTGACTTATATTTTTATTAAGTCGAAGCTTTGTCATTTCTTTCTTAATAACCTCTAACCTAGTTTTTTTCCGGCTTTCCTCTGGTTCTCTTATAGTCTTTACCATGGTAAATTCATTCCTTCAAACCGGTGCCTTTTATGGCCTTTGGTTGACATGGCCAAATCGCCTATGTCAAGTTCAATTGTTAGGAAAAATGCAAGTAGCTATTGTTTGCAAGAGTCATTTGTTGCTGATCAGTATGTTTGTTGCAGACCAAACCAGTTATTTCAAACTTCTCAATAAATCTCCTCTGTAACTTCTTACAAATTTCTGCATTCCTCTTACATTTATTCAAATTCAATTGTCAGGGAAAATGCAAGTAGCTATAGTTTGCAAGAGTCATTTGTTGCCGACCAGTTATTTCAAACTTCAGAACATGCTTCAGATGATTTGATTTGGGGAAGCTGTTCAGTTTTTACCTCAATTAAGGTGAGGAATTCTGTAATAAAAGCCACTCATTGTTTTGCTCCACTTGCTTTGCTTTTTTGGTTTCAAGTATCATCCAATCTTTTCCAATGTTCCCAATGTCCTTTTTGCCACCCGAGAATTGAGGGCACTGGCAGTTATGGTAGTTTGACCAATGCAGAATTCTATAACACAGTTTGTTTCTATTCCTAGGAGTTTGGTTTGGTGGAAATAAACTTTTCCTTTGGAAGTGGAAAAGGAAATGATGCCAGTGATTTTGAGGAGGATGTCTTCCATGTGAATAAAGACAAAATAAATAGGCTATTTGGTGGAAAAAAATTATAATGATAAGAAGTAGGGTTGTTATGGTTGGTATATATCACATTAAAGCGGAGAAAAATTTCCATGCCCTTGGAAACTTGGGTTACTCTTTGTCCAAGCACCCTTGTAAATTTGTTAGTCTTCAGAGAAGAGCCCGCAGGTTGCATCACTTTGGGAGTCAATTTGGTTCATTCTAGGTCATGGCTGGTCAATTGATATTGGTCAATAGCCAGACAAGAATGATATGGTGAGGATTGTGCTTGGCCAGGTTCTTGATCTCTGGGTTATGGCATCTTCCCTTACTAGAAGGTTGTCCCACTAAGACTTCAATTAAGTCATTTTGATTCTATGACCGTCTTTTCCTTCCAATTGCTGCATAAAACATGTGTCCTAGTGTTGACTATGCTCAAGTCTTATTTTCTGGGTAAGCCTTCAAAAATAATTTACTTTGGAACTATTCTATCTTTCCTTCCCCCTTTCCCCTAATATCTTTTAATACCTATACAACTGAATGTGGTTGGTTGATTTTGTATTTTACTGTATTTTTTTACTTGTGAATTTGTTAAATTGTTAACCAGAAACATACGACTGAATGTGAAAAAAAGAGGATTACATTGTCCAGAAAATAAAATTTGACTGATTAGAGGAGGTATTTACAATTCCTTCACTATAACACTTTTGATTGTAAAAATTATTGAAAAATGAACATTACCTTCTATACATGAAATACGAACAAGGTAATGGTAAAGAATTAAGCATATTTCTAACATTTACCCTAGGTGTATTTGGTTTGTGGAAAAATAAATGGAATAGAGGAGGAAAAGTAAAAGAGGTACAAAAAGGCAGGTGATGATGTCATCCATAAAGTGAATAAAGACAAAAATAGATAAGATTTTTTGAAAAGAAGATAGGCAATAATGTGAAAAACTCTGTTCATTATTAAATGTCACACCAGTATGGAAAGGGGAAAAAAGTGGCTTTCACCTTTTTTTTTTCCACAATTGGTCTTTTATCCTTCATTTCCCTCAAACCAAACACACACACACACACACACACACAACCCCCTGTTCAAAGAAATATTATCGTGCTTCTGCACTATGATGTCATCATTCCTCTGCTGATGTTATGTTAACTTTTGCCATTATAGTATCTGTGCATTAGGGAGTTACCTCCATCCAATTTTGAGCCGCCATCCAACAATATTTGCTTATAAGATTTTTGATATATGCTCCTTCATCCTGTTTTTTGTATATAACGGTATATGGTTGTAGAAATTATGTGAATTTCTTCATCAATGTAATGTTTTTTCCTGGTTCAGATGTTTGTAATGGTTTAAAAATTTTGCAGGAACACATTGCCCAATTTGTTTCTTCTATTTTTCTACATAGGCTGCTCCTGCCTGGGGTTCACCAGAATGCTGCCTTGCATGCAACAATACATGATTACAATAGACACTTGGCTGATTCTGAATTACAATCTTTAACTGTTGACCTACTGAAAAAGCAAATCTTTTCAATAATGGAGAGTGAGGTGACTGCATTCGTTTTATTCTTCTCTATTTTTAATTCTCTATCACACCTTATTTTGGTTAACTGAAAAGTTCCACTGTGTCAGGGAGTTGCTGATCCAGTTTCTATAATTTATTACTGGAAAAATTTCTGCGCACAGTATTTTCACCATTGGTGTCAGAACAGTTCACCATATGGTTTGCTTCTTGATTCTTCAACAAGAGCAATTGGTTTGATTCGGAAAAATTCAATTTCTTTATTCCGTTATTTGGAAGGCATTGAGTTGCTTGTCTACGGTTGGTCCTGGAACTACTTTTTTATTTTAGAGAAAGAAATACCTTATTAATTCTATCTTTAAAAAACTGTCAGAAATTCCTAGCAATGAATTGCTTGTGCATTTTATTCATTAACTTTTTGTTTTGTACAATTTAATCAGGGCCTTGTGGTGATTTTTTGAGCTCGGGGTTAGTTTTAGCAGGTGATGTTGATTATGAAATACTTTTTGAAGTTCTAAGATGCGTTAGTAGCATCAACCGCCAATTGGGCAAAGTTGCCAGTGCTGTTTTCTATGAATCACTTGTCAGTCCATCATTTTTATCCTCTGAAGATGTTATCACTCGTCTGCTGAAGATTTTGGAAACTGGATACAAATCATCAGCAACTGCGTCTCATGTATCACACTTTGGAGCTGATGTTGCTTGGGGAAAGGAAATGACAAATCACAAAAACCAAAGGAAGTTTTCAGTGGACATGTTCATAGCACTTCATGCTTTGTGCGATAAAGCAATTTGTTGGGATAGAGTTTTCGATGTCATTGAGAAATATCTTAAGTATCTTATTCCCAATAAATGCTTACAAAATTCTGATCCAAGAGAATTCTTTAATATCAATGCTTCATTATTGGTTCATGCTACTTCTCAAGTTTCAAGAGTAATGGTGGAGTCTGCCTTTGACATGCTTATGTTCCTAAATTATCTCATCATTGTTAGCGGGCAGGTACTTTTCTATTCATCAAATATAGTGAATGTGCAGTCGAGTATACTAGATTCTCCTCATGATTTGTTTATCTGCTGCACATACTGAATACCAATGATAAATTGACTTTTGTGCATGGATATTGATGAATTGCCCCCAATGTTTCCAGATGCATTCATTTACTGACTTGTAATTGTATTATTTATTTCTTAAAAAATTCCAATCAGACAGGAGCTTTTTGTGCTGAATTTTCTAAAATTTTCTTCAACACCTGCACATAAAGTTTGTTGATGAATTTATCTGCACTATCTTTTCTCTTAACTATTGGCTAAGATAGTGGATTCTTGAAGTCCCATTATTTTAACAACTATTTAGGCCAGGTGAGTAATTAGTGCAATTTTGTTTTCTTGGTATGCTTTCTGAGCTCTGACCGAGCACTTCTGCAGATGTCCAGCAGGTGTAACACAAAATGATAAATGGATTTAACACTATGTTTCCATGTTAGACCAGGGAAAAATTTACCTGAATGATGTGTCGAGTACTTGGATGATAATTAAAAGAAGGCTATTTGTGATCCTTTAGAATTTCATTTGCATTCAATTTCAAGCATCAAATCTTCCACTGCCTTTATGCATCTCAAAATGATTTTGATTTTCATGACAGTCCAAAGTACAACATTCTTCCTAAGGAGGATAAGACAGTTACATTGACCCTTGTGATTGTGATTAGATGTCTCTGGCTTATTTTTCCATGTCAAGTTGAATCCGTCAATATTAACTTGTGAAATCTGGACAATTCTTTGTCTTGAACTTGTGCATTCTGTATTTGAGCTTTCTATCCTATCATAATTTATTAACTTCTTCATGCATACAATATTGTTCTTCCTGGCAATCTCATCTGTCATGTCAACTTTAGTTAATTTTTATGTAATTCTGTAATATTTGAAACTTCTCAACAGTTGTGGCCTTATGTTAATGATGGGACCTAAATCTCTCTGTTATCATATTCTCTTCACAGGTCCTTATTGCTCATCAAGACATTTCCCGGATACAGCTTGAGTTGATTCCCTTGATTCAGGAGATTATTATTCAATGGCTTATTATCCATTTGGTGGCAACAACGCCATCTGAATCAACACTTTTGGAGGATTTCAGTTCTCGCCTCTCATTATTGGAAATTGGTAACTACATAGTCTTCTTTGTAATTGAGTTGCCAGCCATTTTCCTCTGCTACCAAACGTGGCTTTATCTATTTGTGTAACTAAGTGATTCTTTCTCATGCTTCTCTTGTTTTCTTGCTTTGCTGCCACCATACCTTACTTGATGGACAATTCAAAATACTCTTTCCCGGTAATTAATGATGCCAAGGTTTTGACAGCTTACAACTTAGTCATGCAGTTGAATCTCTATTGCTTGGGTTAACAAGTAGAGTGAATTTATCCTAATCGAGAATTCCCATTGCCAGTTGGTTAGCAATTTACATTTAGGTGCCTGATACTCCATTTATCATATTAGGTTCTTTTTTGTTAGAAGTTCCTTCATCTCATTAATAAAATTATGACTATTACTAAGGATGGATGTTTCTGGGTGCCCAGTTTTACTCCCGGCTATTGACTTAAGCACAAATATTTTTCCTTAGTGTATAATATACCATAAGTTCTTCATTTTGCTCAATACTCAAATTTCTCTATATTGGATAAGTCGAGTTTAAAATTTTACATGGAATTGAGTTTTGTAACCTTGGCTGCAAATGATATGTATTGAGCTAGAAAACTTGTTTTGATTCTGAAGAATTGTGGGATATGTTTTGCACATGGGGTTGTTAAAACATAACGACTTATTTTTTTGAGTCCATAATCAGCTCCTTCCCTATTCCATTCCATACAAAGAATTCAGTGAAAGACATACTTTTTCTTTTGCCCACGAAATGAAACACTTGCAATTAAATCAGTGCTTGGAATTTGAAGCATAAATGGCTTGATGTTAAATGGTAATGAACTGTCTCAAGAAATGGTTTGATGTTAAACGTTATGAACTGTCTCAAGAAATGACGTACTTATGTTTTGGTGCATGTGGATACTCCCTCTATCAATTTTCATTGCAAAATATAGCTGTAGACCTTTTAGTCTCATTTTGTGGTTCTCATCAGTGTATTTTCTGATATCAGTCGTATCTGCAACTTCAGGAAGTTCATAAATTTTGCTTCATAATGCAACATATTTATGCCAAATTATTCATTTCAATTGATAGTCTTTACACTTTCAGTTACGATCAAATCAAGTGATGGCATTTGCATATCTTCTTACTTGCAAGTCATCACTCTTGATGCATGCAAAATAGCTCTCTAGGTGTATTGCATTCATAATGATGGAGGACACAATACAAGCAATGAGGCTGATGCATATGAATTAATATTTATTTTTTTCACATATTTTTAGGGATATTTTATTTAGATAATTTTAAGTATTTAATTGCTTATTTTAAGCTTTAATGTAAGTATCAAAGGATCAAAATATAGATCAATTTAATGAATGGTTTAGATTATTATTTTTATTATTTTATTTAATTTTTTTATATACAGTTAAATTTGATTTTCATTTCGCATCAGTTTTCTATTGTTATGATAATTTATATTAAGCTTTTCAGACTTAAAACAATTGATTATTGGAAAGTTTGTTTTTCCTCTTCTGTGCTTCTCGAGTTCTCTTCTAATTTTTCTTTCTTCTTTCCCTAGGTCTTCTTTTCTCAAATTCTTCTATTCTTGTTCTCACTTCTTAAATTCTTCTCTTTTCTATCCTAATATTCAATTTTTCCATCTTCTTTCCCAATCAAGAGGGTCTACCTCTTTATGCAAAAGTTGTCTCCTTGTCCATTCTACTTTAGAGTATTCTGTTCTACATCAATTTGGTTTCAGGGCCTTTTGTTCTACATCCAATTGGTATTAGGGCCAAAGCTGGGATCTTAATCTGAGCCAGACCTAGTATCATAGTGTCAAGGTTTTACTCTGTAACCATCGCCGCAATTTTGCTATTGTTGACGTCAACCATCTCTGTCACACACCCACTCTGCATGCAGTGATTTATGCAATTCATATTGCATAGGGGTTTTCATCCACAAGTCAAAAAGTTGATATTCAAAAACATTGCCATCTTCTGTTTTTAGTCCACTTATCCACCAGCATAGGAGCCTCTAATCTTGTCTTCAGTTGCCACAATGGCTGCAGAACTTAGTTACCGCATGACCATTGTTTTGTTGTTGTTGAGGAAGAAGAGAACCTGTTGGTCTCAAAGAGGGTTATGACAAGCCACATACCTAAGCAAGATTGAAAAATTAAAATGAATATGTAAGTGCAAGAATAAGAAAGCAACAAAGACACACAAGCAAACACAACAATAAAGCATGCCAAGGAAATATAGTGTTTCAAGCCAAACTTGGCACTTCACTTTTCAAGGAATTCCAACCTTGGGTTCCACCATCCACCATACTGCAACACCACCTGGTTTCTCCAAACTTACCAAACATCTTGCAGCAAGGATAACTCTTCCTTGATAGTAAAAATCCCAAAACCAAAGGAAAATTACTAGGGGAGCCCTGGTAGGGGTGATCATGCTTGTATTCATGTCTTGGGAATTTGGGATAGAAGAGATGTTATGTAGTTTTATGCATTTTATATCTATTTCTTTTTCTATACACTTGTATGCAGTCCTGCATACAAGAGAGACTAATATGCCATGTAATTCTTGGCTTATATATAGGCTTGCTCATAAGAAGGTATCAAGACTCATTTGGAGACTACTCTATTTGAATTCTCTCTCCCTGTCTTCGCTCCCTCCCTTGCTCTCTCTATATCGTCTTCCTCTTCCTTAACTCATTCCTCCATATGGTTATATCTAGATCTAGCTCAACCTTTCAATTCTCTCACAACATCCTTTCAATCTCCTTAGTTCCTCTCTTCTTCTCAAGTCTCCTTCTAAACTTCCAAATTTTTTTTTGATCCCAGTTGGGTCATAGCAAAAATAAAATGTACAAAAGAAAGCACAGTAACTATACTAAAATTACTCTGCATGCTTGATGAAGCAGCTTTTCTTAAAGTTGAAGATGGTGGCCTTTCAGCACTTCTAGCACTTGAAACTTGGAGAGGGTTTTTCTAGGTTGTTAGGAGTGTTCTAACAATTGATTCTTAATTTCTAACTCTTCAAGTCCCAACACTTCTTAAAACCACACCTTTGGACCCAGCATAACCCTAAAAGCTGGAGAAGAAGAACCAATTGTTATTCTGCTCCTTCCTTCAAATTCTCCACTATCTAGCTTGGTTTGAAATCATAACATCACTGTACATCATAATACCTTCTTTGACTCCAAATAATTGGTGTTGGGATCCACTATCTGATGATCAAGTCAATTTTGCTTAGATTCCACTGTGCTGGTCACACCATTTGGTGTGTGAAGAACCTATAATTGCTGCCATTGAAACTGCGAGGAAGATAAAAGCCATTAAAGGAGTCTTTGGAGCTTTGAATAGTTTAGCCCTTTTGATTTTATTGTTTGTAAATAAATCCCTAGTTGAAATTTGGAAGAAGTGCTTTGCAAGCTGGACACTGTGGTGTCTTTTATAAACTGCTCTTTGACTTTCTGGAGTTTAGAGGAAACACCCTATCCTTTAGAAATTTTTAGAGTAGTCTTTTAGTTTTTTGTAATTTACAAAATAACCTTGAGGTTTCTAAAATTTACAAAATGACTGTCGAAATTGTAGAAGTTGCAAAACAACCATATTTTTCTAAATTGCAGTAATGTCTTTTTTCATAAATTTTGAAAAGCCTTTTATTTAAAAAGATAACAAATAGAAAATCCAATTCAAGTCTCATTTTTGAGCCAAATCAATGAGGAAGGTTTTTTATTTTTCTTATGATACTTTGCATGAAGATTTTTATAGTTATTACCCCTTAAACTGTTCGATTATAGAATATTATAATAGTAATATTTTAATCATGTATATGTTCCAATTCATGCCTGAGAAGTTCCATATTATGGTCGTGAACTAGGCATTCATGATCTGAATGCTTGGATGAAGATTTTGAAATGTTACTTTGAATGCCCTGACGTGGGCAGGGATGAAAAGTTACATTTTGCAACTTAAAAACTTTCCAGCCATGAAAATATATGTGACATATAATTAAACTGATTTTGAAAAATTATGCTTGTTTAATTTTTCATATTTGGTTGGAATTGAAGGCAGTTTTGAGAGAATGCTTGCTTCTTTCAATGGTGCTATATTTTTTTAAGAAAATTTTATGAATTACAAGAAGGTAGTCAAATCGTGGAAGAATATTTAGACTATTATAATGATTTGATGATCAGATGTCAGATATGGATGGCAATTTAAGTATGATTTAATATTAACTGATATTATTAATTCAAGGATTTGAATGAAACATCAAATGGAAAAACAGGTTGAAAAGAAACAAGCAACAAGGTAAAAAACTTTGAGCCAAAAGGTATGCATCTCTATTCTCCATTTAATCTTTTTCCCTTCAATGTTTTTGGTCAATATCATACTTGTAATGCTCAAGTACTTGACTTAGCAACTTCAATGACTGAGTTGATAAAGCAAATGAAGCAATTAAAATAGAATTTTCAATCCAGTATGACTGATATTCCTATGGCTAGTACTAGTATTCAAACTTAAAAGTGCATCACATTGATCTCATTAATGAAAATTATGAAAAACCTGTGGATGAATTAAATCAATAGTTGGATGTTATTGAGGATTCCCAAGAAGAAAAGCTTGCCTGTGAGAATCATGAGAATTTTATTGTTTTACTGTTTAACTATTAGATACTACAAGTGATGATATTGAACAATGCAATAATATGAGAAAAGTAATGGATAAAGAAGTTGATGACGATGTGATTAAATTGTCTGATTTTATAAAGATAAATCTTGTGGCACCAAAGAAAAGTTCAAGGCTAATGGATTCATCTCAAAAGCAAAAAGTGTTAAAGGCTACAAGACAGGAGTGTGGAAGAAGACTAACAAGATGCAACATGATTATTCAGCATGGAAGACTATATCATCAACTCCTCAAAGTGAAAGAAAGCATGTTGCAAAGTTAGGGTATAATTGATATTCACATTAGAACTTAAGGTCAAGTTTTTTCTCAAACTAGAGAGTGGTGGAGAGTGCAATAAGAGCAATGAGGTTGATGCTAATTAGGGTTTATTTATTTTGCATATTTTTGGTGATATTTTATTTATAATTTTTAGTATTTAATTACTTAATTTGGGATTTGATGTAATTGTCAAGGGATGAAAACATAGAATAACTTGATGAATGATTCAGATTATTATTTTTATTGTTTTACTGAAGATTTTTATTCATATGTAGTGTAATGAACTCTACCGTCCAACTGTCAGCACTGGCCTGGATAAAAGAAGAGGGTTAGCATGTCAAGTTGGTAGCTGACATCAATATTTTTGCTTTATCTTTAGGTTGAGATATGAAATGAATGTTTTAAAAAATTTATTTGGTTTTATGTCAGGAACATCAATAATTGAAGTTATTTTCCTAGTTAGGTAATTCGTCAAGAAATATAAGGAGAAGAAGAAGAGCTTTTATATGGTTTATATATATTTGGAAAAAGTAATAGATGGAGTTCTTAGGGAATTAATATGACAGGTGTTAAAGAAAAGAAAAGTTACTATTAGATGTATTGGTATTATTATAAATATATATGAAGAAATTATAACAAATGTGAGGACCATAAGTGGAGAAACAAGTTTTTTCTCGATAATGGTAGGTTTACATGAAAATTCGGCTTTAAGTGCATATCACTGGACATTTATAAGAAGAGGTGCTTTGGTGTATAATATTTGCGAATGATATTGTTTTGATAAATGGGATAATATGTGTAAATTTGAAGCTAGATAAATGGTGAGATGCTCTAAAACCAAAATTTTTCAGAATTAGTTGAATAAAACATCGAACATATGGAATGTAACTCGAACAACAATAATAATTTAAATGTGGAGCTACTTAAATTGTAAATCAAGTGAAAACCATTTCAGATATTCAGCTTTAGTAGTTTAAGATAGTGTTTGTAATATTGTGATAATTATTGAGTCAAGAAAGTGGAGAATTCTGTAAGTGTATTTTATATAGAATTCAAGTTGGGTGGAAGAAATGATGTTGTGCTTTTGGAATTTTATGTGATCCTTGAGTACTAATTAATTTAAAAGGATGATTTTATAAGATGACTATAAGGTTAGCAATGCTTTATGGGCAGAATGTTGGCTAGTTAAAAAATAACATATACATAAAATAAGTATAGTTGAAATGCATGTGTTAATACAATAAAAGATAAAATTAGAAATTAAGTAACATGAGGTAACCTAAAATTTGGACCAATATGTAATAAATGAGGCAAAGTGAACTTAGGTCATTTGGCGATGTGAAATGGAGACGAAAGACTTCTAACCATGCAAGCGGAAGACAATAACAAAACAATAGAAAGGTTGAAACAATGCTCATAATATCGATAAATACCCATTTATCAGTGGCTCAAAAAAAGATATTATCGTTTTATCAGACGTGTTATCATTTTTTTTTGAGAACTTTATTGGAAAAATAGAAAAATATTAGAAAAATAAAGAAAATTTGAGTGATTTTCAATGAAATTTTGTAATAAATTATTATAAATATAAATACACAATTTAAATAAAAAATTAAACTAAAAAAGCCACCATTGAATGAATAATGGAAATAAACATGAGAAATACATATAAGAAGACAAAAGGAGAGTAAATCTTAGCAGACAAAAGTATGGTATTGAGCATTATATCTTCTATAACAAGTCAAAAGGAAACAATACATGATTAGTGTTTTGAAAATAAAACTAAATATAGTCTCACGCCTTAATATTAAGTGGAGTGTCATGTAGATTTATTAAGTTCGTCATCATTTTGTTGATGTGTAGGCTTATATTCATATAACATTTGTCCATATAAATGAAGTTCTTAAAAAATATTATAAAATGACGATGAATCTGCTCTACTTTCTAGGTAATCTGATGATATTAATCCATATAGTTGGATGTTAAGTAAGGCTAAGTTGAACTGAGTTGTTGATGCAGCCTATGTAATTAACTTCGAAGGTCTAAATCTAGAATCATTCGACCCTTGATATGGACATGTCTCTTGGCCTATAAGAAAACTCCTCTCCACTACCATTTAAACCTATAGATGCCATATTATTCACAAATGTGTTAGTTTTAACTAATTCCTTGCCTTTCCTACTTCCTAACCTTCTCTCATATTGCTTAAATGGATCGTGTGTACCATGATCTCATCTTGTGTAGCTTGTGTATACCCTTTCTCACAAGTAAATGAGCTAAATGGCCTTCGATTTTGTGAGTATGATGAGCCACCCCAATCAATGCCACTACCATTCCATCATCATTATCATCATTATGATCACCGCCATCACCACAACTATCACCATCATCATCATCTCTGCTTTGTTCTTGATGGTGAAGAATTCCTCAAAGCTCACTCAAATATTAACGGGCCTCCCTTAGCAATTAAGTCAGAGATCTTGATAATGGATTGAAGGTTTCTTCTGGTGTTCACTCTTGCTGTAGCACTCCCTCTACATACACCCCTTGTACACGAGCTTGTTGAGCAATGACTTCCATTGGATCACTATTCTGTTCATCTAGATCTTTTGATCGCAATCATTCATATAATGGATCTTCTCTAGTATCCTCCACTATATGTGCATTCTATCTAGTCATCATAAGATCTAGATGGTCTTCGGGCTCCCCATTATCATCTCGTAGCAACCTCTTTCATAGCCTCATGTTATAATAACAGAACACTAGCTTCTTAAGCTTCTCTTAAACCATTCTATTCCTTTTCTAGGTATGAAGAAGAGAGAATATGCTCCAGTTTTGTTTATATGGAAATGAAAATACGTTTGACTTAAAAGTCTAACTGCTAGAAGCCAGAGTGTCGGGGTCTCCATGCCATACAAATTTTACAATTCACCTACAATCAATTTGAGATGATGTATTAGTATTTGTAAAGATTAAGTAGATATGCAAGTCATCATAATTCAAATATATTATAGCATAAGGTTTAAGAAACGATTATATATAAGGTAAGTCTTTTGACGATAATTGAATAGCTATTGCCTTTTCAAATATTCTTTGCGCTTTGCGGAAAGCCATCAACTATTGGAACATATATAAGGATCAATCTATCTCCTTTATCACATTACATATGACACTAGTGTATTCAGTAGACACCACAAGTAGTTTACCTTGGTCCGAAAGTCACAATTATTAGGATGATTAGGAAATAATTTCTCAAAGACCTAAAACACCACATCATTCAAATTGGGTTTAACCCAACCTGATTTGGCAAATAGGGTCTGTGTGGGTTGATCGAGCAACCCGATTTAATACGACTTGATTTCAATATATTTCAATATGTACATATATAAAATAAAAATATATAAAATACAATAAATACTCATTACCCCTTGCGCCTTTGCCCATTTGTCCTTTGCCTTAATCGCTAAGAAATTAGACATTGCGCAACTGGCAGCTCATGGCCTCACGTGACTCCCCCAGTGCTGCGTTCGGACTCTGACGTCCTTGTAATTCACTTATAGCCGCACATCAATGCAAGCAACAACTCACACCTGTAGCATAGGCAAAACAACACAATCCCTTGCTCTGTTTTCCCTTCACAACGTCGCAGCCGCAACCCCTTTCAGCATTGCAATCTTCTTCGGCTACACATAGGCGGTAGCTCACAAATCCATGTGACGCTACCCCTCCTTGGCTTGTCCAACATTGCATCTAGTGCCCCTACCATTCATGAATAGCTGCGTAGCAGGCAACCACCCACACTCGGAGCAGCCCTTTGCTTTACTTTGCCTTTACAACATCGCAACCATAACCCCTTTCAGCATTTTCATCTTCTTCGGTGACACGCAGGCGGTAGCTCATAGACTCATGCCACGCTACCCCTCCTCGGCTCCCCCAACGTTGCGTCCAGTGTCCCTGCCATTCACAAATAGTCGTGCAATAGGCAACAACTCGTACTTGTAGTTACCCCCTCAAACCCCTCGTCTTAGGCTAGTAGTGGACTTAGCTGTCTAAGTAGCCGTAGAGGAAGGTGTTGTCTTGGGCACTGCTAATTCCTAATTCCATTTATATTAATGATATTTTTATATTTTCCTAATTCCATTTTGATTGCTTTTTATGTTTATAGGTTAATTTGTGGCATTGCTTTTATTCTATTATGCACTTATATTCTTGCCTCACATTTTAGGATGAATATTTATAACTTAATATTTTTTAACCTTATTTATCAACCCAAATTCAACCCAAAATCGACCCGATTTTCTTAGGGTTGGGTTGGGCTAGGATTTTACAAATAGGGTTGGGGTTGAGTTTACTCCAACTTGAGTCAACCTGACCTGATTTACACCCCAACATTCAAACTCCCTTGCATGCTTCCCCCTCCAATCTAATTGCATCCTTTCTAGCCTATTGTTTTGCCCTGCTAGCTTCCCTAGCCTGCCTCATTTGCTTCTTCTCATCTCCATCATCATTATCATTATCCTCATCCTCATTAATATCATAATGCAAGCCACTTAATTTAGTTGCAATCTCCATATTCTTATGCTTTTAAACTTTCCTGCTACTCGCACTCAATTGACTAGTCTCTTTCATAAGTGTGCTAACCTCTTTAGGCACCTTTGGATAATTTCTAATATTTGGGCTACTTTAAGCTAAGTGTTCCTTTCGTTTAGCGATTCTCCCTGATTTCATAACTCGCTTATGGTATTTGCATTCAGCTCCAAATGAGTTACTTGGGAATGACTTCTCATGTTCCCATGCAAAATTCTGAGGCTTAGTTTTGCCTCTATTCCCCTTGCCACTCTTGTCTATTGATATTTCCAAATTTCAACCTGAAGTATATTAGATCAAAATAAATTAATTCTTTTCTTTCCCATCCATACAACATTAACTCTTTTAAGACTTGAACACTCTTAAATAAGCAAATCTCCACAACATATGCATCTAACAATGTCTAAAAAAGACCCTAAACATTCAAAACCAATCAAAAAGTATATTTACAACTTTTGGGAAATAATTTTCTTTTTCCCAATTTTAAAAAGATAATTATTTAAAAATTTGAAATAAATAAGAAATTGTATAGGTAATTTTTATGATTACATTTTTAATGCTATTATACTAAACACCACCTAAATTAATATACTTGTGAATTAACATAGCCCATTTAAATTTATTAATTAATTATAATTAATATTAAAAAAATAAAAAATCTGTATCCATACAAATTCATGCTTAAAATAGTCAAGTATGTTGTGTTTATCATGATCTTAACACGGGTTTTTCAAAGAAATATTATTTTAGGCTTTTTCCTCAAAAAAAAAATAAAATTTCTGCTAACAATCAGTGTTTTTTTTTAACAAATCTAACATGTTATTTTTGTTTGCACACATAAACAATGGCTAATTTGTGTTGAGTAAAATGATTTGAGGATTTCTCCAAATTACGTGTTCATTCCCAATCTCAATAAATCTGTCAAATTTTGTTGTTAAAATTTATATAAATTTGTATAAATGAAAGCTATAATGTATTACCTATTGTCAACATCTAATTTTAAACAAAATAAACAAGAAAAAAATAATGAAAATCGGATTTTCAAACCATCGTAGCGTTCAGACGTTCGGTGGGAAAATCCACGTTTGAGCTTCAAAATGCAAGTTTTCCTACACTAAATGACAAATGGAGTTTTTGATTTTGATGATAGAGTATGAGAAAAGGGGATTCGAGATGAAAAATGGGTTTTGGGGTGCTCCGAATGCAAAACAACATTTGAAAGTAGCATTTTCATGTTCGAATCAATATTATCGGTAAGGCTGATCGATAATATTAGCAAAATCTCGCAATAAATGGCAATTTATCAATGCTATTGATAATATCGTATAAAATATTGATATTTATGGGAAAATGATAATAAAGTTGTTTTATAGTTATTTATCGTATTGATGAATAGGAAAAAAGATATTATCAATTATATTATCATCAATAATATTGATTTTACAAACCTAGGGTTGAAAAGGCTATGACTAGAAGTTATTAGGAAAGAGATGAAAGGATATAACACATGATTGACAAGAGTACCGCAACATGATCCATTTACTTGACCATTTAGGTGGGAAATTGGCTTATGATGATGATGACGACTTATACGTGGTGGTTTTATTTTGTGTACTGGTTCTTTTGTAAATATATTAGTATATATTAGGGTTCTTAGACTTCAATAATTGATTATTGATACATGTGTTTTCTATCTGTCTTTTATTCTTCTTCCATATTCTTCTCAAGCTATCTTCTAATTCTCCTTTCTTCTTTACCCAAGTCTCTCTTCTCAAATCTTTCATTCTTCTATTCTTATTGTCTCTTTCAAATTCATCTCTAATTCTATTCTAATCCATAATTTATTTTCTTCTCCTATTGAGAGGGTCTACATTTTTCTTCCAAAGTTGTTTCCTTATTCATTCTATGTCAGAGCATTTTGTTTTACATCATATATAGATCATCTTTATTGGTTGACAGTGACACACACTTATATGGGCAAAATGGTATACATACCAGCCAACCTCTCTCTACACTCATTCATCAAGGTCTGCAAAAATTTCAAGTTATAAAATCTCAATATCTTTGTCTCCAAGTGATACTCTGGTGACATCTTCTTGCTTCTAGTTTATTGCTTTTTTTCCTTTACATATTTGTGTTAAAAAAAAGAAAGATCATTTATTGCATGCGATACTCACATATCCTGATAATTTCTCAATGTTACCAGATAATCAAAAAGATAGAAGATCATGGGATGGAAGGCTTGGCGCATTTGATTTCACATTGGCCTTTCTACTAAACTTCCCTGGATCCTCTGAAGACCAGGCCTTCCTTTCCTCTAGTAAATTTTCTAACCCAAGAAACATCATTAGTTCCATACGAAACTTCAGCAGCTGGATTATTTGGGGCAGGACAGGTGAATTGCCAGATTTCTTTCACTGTGTGAATGAACTTGCAACTGTGCTGTTTCGGCATGGCCAATATGAAGCTGTTGAGGTTTGTTGCATGATCTTGCCTTTTCTTTTGTATTTAACTTCTCTTTTTAAAAGTATCATGTACTAAAATTCTTGTCTCTTTGCTCAAGAACCTTCTTTTAATTATCGATGCACATATATGTAAAGAGAAGCAATCCCAGAGCATTCAGAGTATTGAGGGTGAATGGTCTGCATGTCTTCATCTTTTGGGCATTTGCCTTCTTGTTCGGGCACACCACGGATCCTACGGAATCCTAAATGAATGCAAAATTCGTGAAGCTGTTCGTTGCTTCTTCAGGTGACATTCTTTTCTTTTGAGCTCTTTTTTTCCCTTATCTTTTTTTGTTGATTGACTTAATATGAATACTAGTAATGGCGTTTGGTTGATTGTTCCTGCAAAGTTCCTTAAGATGTCTCTTTCCACAGTGATTGCCAGGTATTTTGTTGCACTGTAGCTCTTAATTTTTTCCCTCATTGGGTTAGATTGTTTTGCTTTGATACCAAATTGATGTAGCATGAGTTGAAGAAGAAATAGAAGAAAGAGGAAGGTTCCTCTTAAGGGGATGAGAGGGGAAGAAAGGGGAGGAAGTCAATACAAATTTAGGATGGATGAGACAGACTTGGGGAGTAAGAATCAGAGGCCAAGAAATTTTCATTCATTAACTGTTAATGTAAAACCTAATACAATGCACCTATTTATAGAATAAAAGAAAACGCTAACACAACCGTAGCATGTTGCATATTAATAAAACAATAAATAAAGCAAATAATACACTAATTTGAACGACCTATCAAAATAAATACTTCTAATTCCTAAAATAAATAACTTCTAATTCAAACGCAAAGCCTCCTCATGTTCTGAATCAATAAATATCCAAAATTTCAAATAATATCCCTAAAAATAAATAGCTCTTGTTTAAGTTTAAAGCTTCATTGTATTTTACATCATTCTCCTTGGCTAGAACAAAATTCATCCTTATGTGGAGATTGGAAGTTATCTACCCTCCATCTTTGTAGTGTTTCTTCAATTTGGGTGGCAACTGATGATGTAATCCAACATGTTACATTGGCATCCTATTAGTTGGACAACACTTTAGAAAACACTAGTTGATTCTCCTTATGTGCTTCATATACGCCGGAATCTGTTGTAATGGGGACCATGTAAACGTCATATTTTCATTCAGGTTCTCTAGAATTTCAATCTTCTCAACACTTGGATTCTTCACCACATTTAAATCTTCAACAAACTCAAGTTGATTGTTGGATAAATTTTCACCAACAATCAAATCTACTTTTTCTTTTTGTTTTTTAGACAAAACCAATTAAATAGCTAATGGTAGAACAAATTCTTCATTCAGAACCATAGAGCTTTCTAGATACATAGGATTTCTTCTTGTGAATCTGCAATCATATCTTGATCAGAATGATTTATTGATCCTTCCATGGTTTTCTTGTTGGAGTCTTCAATAGTAGTGACGAGGGATTCATTTTGAATACCAATGCTACCCAAATGCGTATTATCATTAGGAGCATCAACTGTATTGGATTGGAGATTTTGCTTCAAACAGTCGAGTTTTTGGCTTTTTAATCTGTTTGCGTAACCAACATAGTTGTGGAAGCTACTAAGTCTGATTCTTGAGTATAAAAAACTTGTGATTGAGTATTAGAAGTTTGAGATTGAGCAACGATATTAAAGGAAGGGGTGTTAATTGGAGAACAATGATATGGATACCTCCGAGCTTGGAGCCTTTTGTATCTTGTTGCTTGCTTTTTTTAACCTATTTTGTCATTTAATATGTTTAATTCAAATCTTTCAATTCCATTCTGATCAATTCTGATTTCAAATCATAATTTAAAAATGCACTATAGTTTTGAACTCGTTGGAAAGGATACATCTATATTGGACTTTTGATTTTTCACTCATAATATGCTTCCATACACTCTTCTGCAATTTGATCACCCTGTTAGCAACTCATGAAATTTTCTTGGATCGCATAGTTTGCTATTTATATAACCATAGCTTGGAGCAATTCTTCTTTTCAAAACTGCTTTCAATTTGAACTAATTGTTTAAATATGAAAATTCAAAATTCTATACTGTAAGTTGCTCAATTCATTGCTGCAGCATCTAAAATATACTCCACAGATTCCATCTAATCATGAGAAGAAGCTTGAACGTATGATTCACCATTTTAGCATGGAATAATATTAGCATGAAATTGAATCTGTTCAAGTCACTCTTCTTGAAAGCTCGTAGTTGAATGGCTTGAGTGATAGTAACCATAGGAACCTATGTGCAAAGTTTATAGGAAAAATAAGATCTCTTCATTTTTTTAGCTTAAAAGATTTTTTTTTATTGCAAATGGATATTGCTGGTTTTTCTAAAAAAGTATTTCTGATTTCTTTAAAATGGTTTTAATTTTTTTTTAAAATTTTGTTTTTTGTAATTTCAAAAGATTGGGACTCTTTTTATTTCTTCTTTATTTCTGAAAATTTAAGAATTTTTCTTACCTTTAGAAAAACTAGACTTGTTTTTGCAATTTTTTTTTGAAAATAGGTGTTCTTTTGTAATTTTTTACCAACTTAGGGAATTTTTGAAACGGTCCAGTGTTGAATTCTAATGCATAGTTTTGATGGCAATAAAACTTAATTTTATCACTCGTTCTTTAGGCTAATGTACATTTGCTAAGTGTTTGAGTGATAAGAGGATTGTACAAGGGATCAATCTTGGCCAATCGGGGCGTATTGCTTACTATAGAAGTTATCTTGCGCTTGTTAAACCAAAAGGGTGCATCAAGTTTTCAATAGGACCTTTCCAACCTAATGAGGCCATTTTCATGGACTAGGGACCTTGTATAGGGCTCTTTCCAACAATTTGGAAATTTTGGATTTGGATAATGGGTTATGACATGGGAATGTTTTGGGTTGGTTTGGATCAGGTGGATGTAACCCAATCCTAATCCAAATTAGAAAATCTCTATCTAAACCAAACCATTACTCATTTTCTAAAATCTTAAGCCCAAATCAAACCAAATTTGTAAAATTCTAATTAAATTCAGGTGCAAAGCAGATTGACAATTCAGGTTAATAATTTGGTTAGACAATTCAAATTAATAATTCTTATATTTGCATTATTACTTTAAATAAAATTTATAAATATTATTTTATTGAATATATTTATTATATGAATAATTAATTATGAAAATGTCAGCAAATTTGAAAAATGGAATCCACATGATATTATAAATAATCTTCTAAAATATTAGATTTTAAACATAATCAAAATTGATATGTAAGACACTAAAATTCAAGAATTATTTTAAATTAAAAATTTAAATTGTATAGTTTATTCTAAAATGTAATTTAAAGCAGAAAGTATGATCCATTTATTTGTCATTTTCATCTATTTAAAATTATTATGATTTATAATATCGTATTATTATTAATGTTATAGCCAACCTAAAAATAATTAAACCATTTAGCCTATTTTGGATTTTTAAAATTTTGAGTTATTTGGATTAGGATATTAAGTTTTGAATTTTAGATTATTTGGATTGGGGCAATTCGGTTTGGATCTTGGGTTTTGGTTTCAAATGAGGGTAACTCAAACCAAACCATCATGCAATTTGGTTTTGCATCATCAGAAACCCAAAAATTATTTACCCTACCATTTAAAATTCGAGTTTTTTTGGCTTGGTTTTGGGTTAACCCGAACCAAGTTGCAGCCCTAGCCCTATCCATAAATAGAGATTGGACAGGATCATATATGGCAATTTTCTTTTGAACATCATATAATAGTTGAATTTTTAATCCAATGACTTGTATTAAATTTTTTGGGGTCATATGTCTAAGTCTTTTATGTATTTATATTGGTCAATAAGTGTTGATGTTAAAGTAATATTTTTAGCATAAATTTATATTTATGTTTATTTTATCATAGGGTATTATTATTATTATTATTTTAACTTTGAGATTTTTTAATCAAGTTCCTCAATAAAAATGACGTTATTGTCAATAAAAGCAATGATATCTTTTTTTTTTAGATCACCAATATATTTTAAATTATTAATAAACTAAACATTGGGTGATATTGTTATTTTCATAATGTGGTTGTGTGCTTTTATTGATTTTTTATTCTTGCACTTGCACATTTATTTTAGTTTTCCCAATCTTGCTTTAGTTTATGCTTATTCATATGCCTCTTTTGGGACAACATCTAAGAGCTGATGTTGTTTTTAAATCTTCCAAGTAATGATTAGGTAGCAAAATTGGTAATTTAGGTACTTTTTTTGTTCTAATTTCTGAAGGATGTTTAGTTTTAGACTTGAAAATTAGGTGTGGCCTATTTGCAAAAGGCTAAAAAACCCTCAAAAGAAGCTTGGAAGAGCGATGGTGTTTATTGTTGTGGTAACTGCAAAAGGGGGGCTTGAAAGCCCACGAGATGCTTCACAGAAGCTGTGTGGCCTGAACAGGCTTATTGGACATTAGTTTCGGCATTAATGTTAATTAGGTTTGGGTTCTCTAACATTGGAGGTATTTCATAGATATGGTAGTAGTGGTCGGGAATGAAAAGAAGACTATGCAACAATTGTTTTACCTCACTAAAGGCATGGCAAGGGAGACGTACCCAACGTCAAGCTTGCATATGAGGTGGAAACCTTAAACAAGAGCTATGAAATATTGTCTAAAAGCCTTTAGAAATTGAAAGAAGCTTTAGATATTTGAATAAAAGCCCATTTAAAGCCATTACAAATACATATGCAAGCCTTATAGATCCAGATGCAAACATAAACCCAAATGCAACTTTAAATGCAAAATGGAATGACTAAGTTGACCAAATGAATGGTGTTGAGTCTAATCCTCCTACTTATCTTGATTTTGATAATGAATGTATTTAAGCAGTTATGTTTTGATGATGAATAAACATATGAGTGAAGAGTTAAGGTACTAATTAATTACTTTCCAAGTGTTACAGCATTAATTCATTAAGGAGAGTAACTACACGTTATAAACAACAATTTTATCAAGTTTAAAGCTTATCACATTAAACCTTCAAAAGAAGATAATTAAGGAGTGCTTAAATAGAAAGAATCAGAAGAAATTCTAAGTTTCAGAAATACTTCAGAAAATATAACCATCATTAAAAGTTACTCAGAATCTCGTCAAAAGTAACTTAGAAGTAACTTCGGTATTAACTCTAATCTTCAAAGATATATCAAAGGTTACTCAGAGCCTCGTTAGAAGCTAAGGAGGAACTAAGAATGCAATCACAAGTGACTTCAGGATTAATCCCAATCCTCAGAAACAACTCAAAAATACTCAGAAGTATTTCAGAAGTCAAGGCGTGAAGATAAGGACTTTTTTAAAAATGCAAACTCAGAAGCATTTCAAAAATGTTAACAAGTAATTCAAAATCATTTCAGAAGTGAAATGACCTAGGAAGAGTGGCGTTTCTGCGCTCAGAAGTTCATTACTAAGAACTTCTGAGAACTCTCAGAAATCACTCAGAAGCATGCAAAAGCAATGCAGAAAACACTTTTGCAATTAGAGGTTCAACAGAAAAACTTTAGAAACAATTCTAAGGTAGTTCAGAAGCACGCAGAAGCAATGCTGAAAACACTTCTGCAATTAGAGGTTCAATAGAAGAACTTTAGAAACAATTATGAGGTAGCTCAGAAGCATATAGAAGCTATGTAGAAAACACTTTTGTAATTAAAGGTTCAACAAAAGAACTTCAGAAACACTGTAGAAGTAGAATGCTCTACTTCAGGAATTGTTTTTGCAATCAGAAGTTCGTCAGAAAAACTTTGGAAATGATCAATTATAGTGAAGCTCATAAGTTTAGAATACATTTCTGAACTCAGAACCCTATTAGAAGTTCTTCAAAATCTATTTCAGAGATAAAACATGAACTCAGAATCATTCCTAAAACATTTCTGAAGTCTCTTGAAATAGTTCAGAAAAGTTTCCATGTTTCAGAATTATAAACAGAAGATCGATAATAGTCAAACTGAATAAACACAAAAGAAGTTTCCGTGCTCAGAAGACTCTCAGAAGTAACACAGAAGATCTTCAGAAAAACATCTTCAAAAAGTCCAGATTTAAGAAGTTCATCATAAGCAAAATTTAATCACTCAGAAACTTCTGAGAAGTTTCTCAGAAGCAAGAACATGACTAATGAATGTGTTAGAAACAAGTATTCAGGCTTCATAGATTTCTGAAATGAACAAACGTGTAAAAATGCTGTCATTTCAGCTAGCTCAGAAGTTATACAGAAGCTTGTTAGAAGTAAGCTCAAGATAATGTTCTGTGTAGAGGGAAAATGCACACTTCAGAAAAACCTCAGAAGTTATAAAAAACAACTCAGAAGTTGTTCAGAGGCAACTCAGAAAATTTACAGAAGCATTTTCAAGAAGGTCAGTCGTAAGAAATTCATCAGAAACAAAGATGCAATCTTCAAAAGTTTATTAAAAGTTTATCAGAAGTAGAAATATAACAGTTGAGAGTGTTAGCAACCAAAGCAACTAAAAAAACTCTCCTCATAAGTTTTGAATAACTTATCCCAGAACTTCTAAAGATGGACATAATGACAGAAGCTGAAGAAGACGACAAGGCTTTGAGTTTCTTTTTCAAATGGTCGAAAAAGAAGCTTAAAATAATTATAAAAGCTTAAACTTCTTCCACAACTGATAAGAAGATCTTTCAAACGATCGGAAAGTTGATTAAAATAATCATATCAGCCAAGATATCTTCCATAGCTTATAAAAGGAGGATTCAAATGTTTGAAAGATATAGATCTGAGAACATTCATTCAAGCAGTTTACAAAAGCTCTCATATTTAACTCAACAAGATCAGCTCCTTTGTGCCACTTTCCAACAAGCATTCAAAGCCAATCTTGCAACATATTTGGAGTATAATCTTTATTGCTTTTTATTGGTATATTCATTTTGTTTTTATTACTGAACTTTGTACATTCTGCCTTTCAAGAGATATTCATTCTGTACACTGTTATTTATTTTTTTCTCACATAAGTTGTTTATACGCTTTGAAAACCAACCTGTATAAGTTTGTTGGTGAGCTTTGAAAACTAACGTGTATAAGTTTATTGGTTAACTTTGAAAACCAACGTATATAAGTTGTTAGTGAGCTTTCGAAACCAACTTGCATAAGTTTGTTGATGACCTTGAAAACCAACAAGTGTTCGTGGAACTTGAGCTTAGCAAAAGAGGCTAACCTAGAGAAGTGGAGTAGGTACCAGGTTAAGGGCCGAAACACAATGAAATCATTGTCTTAGTGTGCAGTTTGATCTTTTTCATTTTATGTCAGCACCATTTTTTGAACTTGGTTAAAATTTTTAAAGTTTCAATTTACTACCCCCCCCCCCCCCCCCTCTCTCTGAGCCACCATTAACAAGGGACCAACAAATGGATCAAAGGAATCAAATGATTATATTATTGGGGAAATGAAGGCCAAAGGGTTATTCCCAAAGATCTAACATACGTATAGATTCTAGTTAGGATCAATCTCAAAGTCTCATTGGTTCTAATGTTCAAAATTTAGACATTCTCCCAACTCCTTTCGCAATTAGGACCAAAGGGCTAACTGTATACAACACAGCTCCTACGCATTGCGGGTTCAGGGATGGGCACTCATGCATGCAGCCTTCCCTTGCTTTGTTACAAAGATGTTGTTTCCTGCGACTTTTAACTTCAGACCAGTGTTCGTATTGTTGATAAATACCTATTTATTGGTGACCCAGAAAAAATATATTATCGTTTTTTCCGAGAATTTTATCGGTAAAATAGAAAAAAATTAGAAAAATAGAGAAAAATTAAAAAAAATTTTAGTGCAACTTTGTAATAAATTATGATAAATATAAACACATAATTTGG
>JAYJMB010022384.1:8419-40655 GCA_036873735.1 Pouteria campechiana | reverse complement strand
TTCGAGTAAAAACTGAGAAACAATTGTTAACTTACATTTTACATCAACACCTCTTTTTTACTTCCAATGTCTCCCCTTTCATAATATATTGTCGGTAAATTACCTAAAAATGCTTACAAAATTATACGGGATTTCTCCCAGCAGTGACAAAACAAATCTCAATTTGATTCTAGTCAAGCAGCATATTGACTACCAAACATATGCTGCCATAGTTTACAAGGGAAGAAGATGCACTTGTGTGCTTTAAAATGGGCAAAACTCACTGCCGAATGAACAAAACAGGCTAAGATGTAAAGTCCTAAGTTTTCTGTGTGACGTGTTTGTATGCTTGTGAGTATATCTTCGGTTAGTCTTGCGTTGATGAGTAAGGTGCACAGCAAGAAGAGATATCAATGCCTGCAACCTCCATGGCATTGCAAACCCATTCCGGCACATCACCCTTCGGAAACTGCACATTAGCAATTTCATATTCATATTAGCGACTGAAAACATCTTGCCCAGCATAAGAAAAATCTACCATGTTGTGGTATAACTATTAACCTACAGTCAAAATAGTTGCGCTGAAGGATAGGACATTTGTTGTTTCCCTTAAAAGGTAGATGTTTGCATTGTCCTCCAATCTTGGCTGTTCAAAATCTATGCAGACCACAGATGGGCACAAGGGAGCCACAAAGTCATATCTCTATCACCCCTATACTACTTCAGGATGAAATTTTAATAAAGAACTGAAAAGGGAAAAGAAGATTGTCAGAGCTACGTTTGGTATAGAAGTTACCTGTTTCTGCAGGAACCCGCAAACAAACCTGTCCAAGAAGCAAATAAAAGTAAAGTGAGTTAAGCAAAACTTCAATCTGCTTAACACAAAATGTCTCCACACAACAATAGGATGAAATTAAGGTTTCATACTCTGGAAATCTTCCCTCCACAATAGATGTATGCAAGTCCTTGCTAAGCTGAAATCAGAGAGAGCTACTACTTGTTGACCGTAATGGGATAATAAGCACAAATTGGAACAAGCTAAGAACTATGTTTACCCTCATCATGTATGCCAAATTGTGATATGATAGAAGCTGAGACCCCATAGCATCTTTTGTGACAAGGCAATGGATATAAGCTCTTGTGTAATTCTTGCAGACCTGCAGATGGCTTTAGACATCAGAAAGAGAACAAGTAGGTGCTTTCAAACAAATAGCAATGGAATACAGCCACCTACCATGCACATGCATGTGGGATCGATAGGTCGAATATCATCTGCCATTGCTTTGTGTTTCAGTTTCAGCACACCCTGGGCATTAAACAAGACTGTGAAAGCTAAGCTACGCCAAATGTTAAACAGGAAGCTCACAAAAGTTACTCAACCCATGAACCCTAGAAGAAGGAGAGCAACCTGCACAAGTTTTCATGATAAACCTCAGAAAGCAGTTGGATGATTAGGAGGTTACACTTATACCTCAGGTACAAGGGCAGTACCAAAGCGAGCAGTACGAGTAGGATAAACACAATCATACATGTCAGCGCCTAAAGCACTGCAAACTACTATATCAAGTGGATAGCCAACACCCTGAAAAAAGGTACAAAAGGGAAAGGAGAAGAACAATTTCAGTGGGAAAGTGATGAAAGAAATAAACAACAATTTTGGCCTTCAGTTCAGGAACCCTCCCTGGTTATCAGAAGGTGCATGTAGATGAGACAAAGACAGCAATTCTTACCATAACATAGCGAGGTTTATCCTCAGGCAATGCAGCAGTGCACTGAGCAACAACTCGCCAAAATGAATCTTTGTCTTCACCACCTGAAAGACCACCGATAGCATAGCTGTCACAAAAGTACATTTGTTACATCAGTTCCCCAACTATCTGAGTAGTGAACTTGTTAAGCAAAGATACAGTTTATATAATGGTGTTTCTAGAAATTTGAATAGTGGCAAATTCGATTCTGTGGCCACTTTGCCACAATGGATTTGGTTCACTAGAGGAAAAGAGGTGACTCCACGTTGTCATAAGCTTTTACAAAATGGCAGGTGAGGTCCCATCAGATTCTTTATTTCTTGTGTATTGCTAATTTTTAAATTTCTTGGCAAACAAAACCAAAAGAATTTTATGGATGCAAGACACCAAATTTGATAACAGTGTGTACAAATTTCCAAATCTGTAAGCGATTATGAAAAAAAAAAGGGAAATAACAGCATATTTGACCAAAGGGATGAAATGTGTCTGAAAGTCTTCTGCAAGCACTGACTAAGTGGAAAAAAAAAAAAAAACTGGATATGTGTAAAGAATTTATAAAATAAATAAACAAAACAAAAAATGGAAATGGATACATAGTTGCAACTTGGGGCAGTAAACAAGGCAGTAAACAAGCCAAGTTAACTCATAAGCCACCTCAGCTCAGCATGAGCTCAGGCAGGCAAAATTAGGAAAAGAACAGGAGAAGAATAATAGTATGAATCTCAAATCTGTATAAAATAAACTAATCATATTGATTGTTTTATAACTCGAATTACTGTTCAATCCTGTTTCTTATCAATAATTAAACTTACCCTGGTAAATTTCGATCAACTAAGCCCCTCACACAAATATCTCTGCAAAACAGGAAATTACCATAGATTTAGCCATAAGAAACTACTGAGGGATTTTTGAGAACAAGAAACAAAGAGTAAAGCCACAACTGACGAATTGCATCTTAGGCCAAAAAAACCACTTAGCCTCATTTCAAGCGTATTTTAAGGTACCTTCTAATGTGCTAACATTCAAATGGAGAGATTGTTTTTCTCAAATAAAATTCCCAACCAATATCATAGTTTAACTCACCTAAGAACAGGATCTAATCCTCCTTGAACAATTCCAAATAAGTTCTGTTCAGTAGGTCTCTCATGAGCTGTCCTCGAAATGTAGAAAAACAACAATTCCAAGAATCAGTAATTTGCTAACGGTAAATGCCAAAAACCTTCGGAAAACAACAATTTCTAAACAATTAAATAACAAAAAGAAAACTAAATAAAGCACTGGCAATAAATATGAAGTTAGATGGCATAAAAATGCAATATAACATAACAACAGCAACAATACAATTATTAGTAAATAAGAGTAATTGACAGAGCAGTATTGCAAAAGATGGCTTTAGACATTGACCAAAAATAAACCAGCCCATCAACATAAGTTTAGCAATGTAAAAAATTTAGCATCTTTTGTTTTGGCAGCTCCTGCTACTCAACCTTGTCTTGTAGCCCATATATGGTGGGATGCACTCACCCACACATGCACAAGAGAAGTATATTGTGCCTTGTTTTCCCAATAATTGCTACTCCACAACCCACCCTTGCTCAGTTGCTGGACTGTAGGGTGGTGGTGGTTGTGTGTGTCCATGGCAGATTTACTAACTGAGCTAGTGTGAGTTGATGCATAATGATCACTGGAATAAAGGGTGCCTCATGAGTGATCCTAAGAAAACGGACATTGCTTTTCACATTCCCATATTTTCCCTTGAAATGTTGCTGAACCTGGGGAACTGAGGCATATAGAACCACCGGAATAAAATGATTTTAAGAAAGAACCTGAGAAAATCAGCATTGCTTGCTTTTCTCATTCCTGGAATTCTAATTACAGCAGATTCAGAGCAGAATTTCCATGATTAGGACCAAGAAAATTAAAAAGGAAAGGCATGAAGTCAAGCATAGACAAAAGAAAGTAATACAGATAACAAATCTATCTTTCAAAATCAAACCTCAATTTAACATTATTTGACACACAAGATAAACCAGCATAGCCATCTATGGATGTAGAAATTCAAGTGAATGCTCTCGATGCATCAAGGCTTAAAATGATAAGTTTTGGACTTCAAAGCCATGAATTTCTATGTTTTGAAGAATCTATGATGATTTTGAAATATTTGCATTTTTTCTCACACTGGATATCTTTTTTGCTTCAATTGGATCTTACCAGCTATGCATCTGTCTATCCAGCGGAGAGTGCGATACATAGCCTCCTCAATTCGAGGACCAGTAATGGTTGTTTTCACAACATCATCAAGGGCCATGATGACATCTCCTCCAATTTTATTCTGCAAAATTTGTTGCAAAACCAAACCAAAATATGAACATAAGCGAGATGATACTGGATGACAATTTACAGATGCAGTGCACACTGAAACCAGCAAATATAATATTTCCTTCCTTAAGTATTAAGAATGGACTGTTCATCTGGACAAAAAGAAAAAGATAAAACTGACTTGATTGAATTCAAATTCTTTAATGCTATGATGCTTCCAGAAACTAACTAGACAAATGGAGGGCTGACAAGAGTAGTTATTCACAACCCTGATGCTGACATGATGTAGTAGTAAAATTTTGGATGATATGCAGAATACCCTTCCTATTCTGATCTCAAAATCAGATTTTCCTCCGTGCAATGAAACACCATCGTGCTTAAAGCAAGTCATGTTTACTCACCAAGTCAAAAAAGCAGGTTGTTATGGGAACGTTTGGAAGTACTGAAAAGCATGCTTGCTAGTAGTACAAAAACATTCACCAATGGTGGCAAGTCAAATGAGTCACAACAGAAACATCCGTACAGGACAGAACATAATATGACCTTTTTGACTGTGGGGTGATGATGCTGGGAAAATAGTGCTAGCTTAACTCACCATGCATGCATTTGTACTTTGGAATTTGCATAGTCGTGCATGAACATATATACATCATGTGACCTTGGATAACTTTGCGATGGATGCAAATATCAGAACTCAATTGGCAACATGGTCTTAAGGATTTTGTATTTATGTACTCCTTTTTTACAAGGAACAGAAGATGGTAATAGCTAAGCTACATCCACTTAAAAGGGAAATCAACCATAGTGTCAAAACAACAGGAGCATTCTAAAATTCATCTGGTGTTGCATAAAAGTACTTACTTGTATTTGGATGGACTCCTCAGGTGTCAAAAGCATTGGCTTCCCATCAACAGGTGACTGAGATTAGGAAAATAACAGTCTTATGTTAAAATACTCAATTATGAAAACATTGCCGTGCTATGTCAAATATTTTACACTTCATGCATTTCATAGAAAAATCAACACTAGTTAAAATTCAGGCAACAAAAATTATACAGTGAAAAAAGGGGCCTAATCTAATATTCTACAGTAAAATTATGAGCAATATTGCATACTAATTATTCTTTTTATATACAGGCCTTGGACTTCTCATATCCAAATTCACCCAGGAACAAATTATAAAACAACATAATGTTCTAATATGTTTGATCAATTGATCCATAACAAAACAGAAATCTAGAATGGCATTTAAGAATAAATTGGGAGATGCCAGGTTAATCTGCAATCAGTTGTTGGCGATACAAAAGCAAATACTGCAGAATTGCATGTAAACATGAATTAGAAGATCTCAAGCAGAAATGCAAGTGGTTGCTGGTAATACAAAGCATGCAAAGAGGCAAGCAAATGTTTTTAAATGAAGTGGTTGAATGTAAAAAAGAATTAGGAAATCACAAGCAGATATGCAAGTGGGAGCTGGTAGTTTTAAGCAAATGCTTTTGGAAGAAGAAGAAGGAGAAAGAAAAGAAGAAGAAAAAGAAGAAGAAGAAGAAGAAGAAGAAGAAGAAGAAATGGAGATACCTATTAAATTTAAATTGATGGAACTGACAGTACTTAAAGATCAGGTAATATTTGTACGCTAAGGTTCATTTTAGCAGTTCAGAAGAATTACCTGAAATGTCACACCCTTTTCAGTGATGTCAGCTAAATGCAACAGGGAAACCTGAATACACACATGAATACTAAATTTCAGCCGTTCCTTCCGAATAATGGCACCTATTCACTCGAGCTAAAGAGCATGCATGTATCACAGCATTTCCATATAAGAAACATGAAAGTAATAAAACGATAATGATGAAAGGAACCGTTGACCAAAGTGGTTTGCCAAATAGTTAGATGGACTAGTACATATCCCAACTTACAGAGTGAATGTGAATCAATTGCATGCAAATTGGATGCTCTGGCATTGCCACAACATGAAAAATGTCCTAAATTTGACTTTATAACCAGAAAAGGTAGCCTTGAAGATTCATTACTAAATGTTGCTTTGTCCATGTTAAATCGTTGATAGTATTGGTCATTTGACATTTGTAAAATGTTCACCTCATTTAATGACAGCCAAAATATTAACCTTTGTGATTGATGATCAATGATGACTACTTCGATACTGCAACTTGTATCCAGAATTAAATTGTCACCCTGGTAAAGAATATGTGAGTAGGATCCAAAACCTAAAATAGGCAAAAAATCCAAAACTCAAACAAAAAGCCAATCATCCTTCGCTATCTCATTGAGGAATCCCTGAATAGACTGAGAAATGTATTTTTACATCCAACTTCCCAGCTCCTCACTCCAATAAATGGTCTTTGGCTCCATGAATGGGTTTAAGGGCCATTTAGAAGATGTTAAGAAGATTTATGTACATACACAAGGATAGAACAAAATGGATGAGTCAAAGGTGAAGAAGATTTATGTACATACACAAGGACAAAATGGATGAGTCAAAGGTGAAGAAGATTTATGTACATACACAAGGATAGAACAAAATGGATGAATCAAAGGTGACATTAAAAAGATTTATGAACATAAACTAGATTACTTGATTACTGGCAAAGCACATGCATCAAAGGTTAAGGTATTCATTAGGTGGTCAACCCATGACATGCTTTGCTCTGATAATTGGTAAGGCATCCCACAAGTAAGCCACGTCAGTAAGGTCTGGAGCAGTGTTTAGAAAACTGGACCGGACTGGCTGGTTCAACCAGTCGGACTGGGAACCGGCCGAGGCACTGGTTCGGTTGAGGTTGGTCACCGGTTTCTCTTTTTTTTACTATAAAAAATAAGTAAAATATACTTATATTAATTTAAATATACTTTAAATATACTTATTTAAAAATTAAACTCATTAATTGGTGAAAACATTGAAAATTAATTATAATTATTTATCATGATTATATCATGCTGACGTCACTAGCTTAACCCGGTTCGCTCCACCGGTTGAACTGGTTGAACTAAAACCGAACACTTAAATGGTTCAACCTCCAGTCCGGTTTTCTAAACATTAGTCTGGAGCCTCGATTAATTTTGAACAACTGATAAAATGGTTATCTGGTTGCATTAGGAGTCCAGACCTCAATCAAAGTTTAGAAAAGACTGATGACAAGGTCATATGCTAGTCACATTAAACCATGGAGCTGCAGTCAATGTTTTGTAGAATCTGATGAAATATCATATGCCAATCACATCCATTTAAAAAATTCAGTTAAAACAATTTTAAATGGCCATCGAAAACAGAGGCTAACATGCTGCCCTAAAACTATGATGTCAAAGGGTTAATCCCTAAAGAAACTTGTTTGGGCAGTGAACAGAACAGAATGGATAATCATCAATAAACTGAAATAAGACATCTGTGGGTTGAAAACAACCACTTATAACTCAAAAAGGTTCCTCAAAGACAATGGTACAGGGACAGAGATCCAGGGACCAACTTGAGAACTGCAAGAGAAACCAACAAACTAACATACACCTTTGACAGTTCCCTGACCCAAGACCACATGCCTTAGCGCATTCACCTAGCAAAAATTCCTAAATTTCATTATTGATTTTGCGTTTTCAACACGATGCAATCACTGGTTCAAACTTATGTAAAATCCCAAATGACACTTTAGGAAGGCATCCTTTGGTTCATTTATCCATATAAAGGAGAATGCAAAAGGCTTATGCTCTAAAGAAACCACCATAAAAATCGAAAACATTAATGAGTGAACAGTTCATTCAAATTACAGTGCTATCTTCAACAAGACATGAGATAATTGACAAAGGCCAAATAATGGTTCACAACCATGCAATGAAACATGTTTTCAAATATGATAAAGGTCACAGAGCATCGCTTCTGAAAAAATGCCAATGGACTAGCTAAAACACAGAAACTGATGAATTGAATTATTCAGCAAATGGGAAAATAGAAACAGAAAAGGAAATCGAAGGGAAATAACATCAAATGGATACTAAGAAACAAACTCTTAGCAATGGACAACCATCTGAAAGCCACCAGAGTCAGTAAGCAGTGCCCTTGGCCAATTCATAAATCTGTGAAGACCACCCAATTCATCAATCAATTCTGAAGTAGGGCGAAGTGCCAAATGGTAGGTATTTCCTAGTATGATTTGGCAACCAATTTCCTCAAGTTGGCTAGTTGTTAATCCTTTAATTGTACCTATACAAAGGAAAGCAACAATAGAAGATCATTATGTCAGAACCAAGAGGTAAAATAAAATAAAGCCAAGAGCCGTCTTAGATAGCAGATGTTAATGAGAAACTATTTTATCACCCAGAATACTCCCAGGCTCCATTTGGGAATGAGGAAAAGTTGGGGGAAAATTTTCCACCCCCTTTTCTCCACTTCTTCTATTGAGATCTGTCATCTTGATACCTAAAAACCCTATTTTTTTCTCATTATTACTTATATTTCCAATCAAGATTCTCGTATTTTTATATAAAAGCCCACATATTTCATCTTCATTTACTTTATTTCTAATCATTATCCCCTATCACATCACATCATATCATTTCCTCTCATTTCCTTCGCTTTTTCATATTCCTTTTTTCCCCACCTCTTTTCCTCATTCCCAAACAGACCCTCAACAAAATGCTTCAAGGAATGGCTAATACAAAGTAAAACAAAGTGCACAGAAAAGGAATCCAAAACATCATGTATAATTTCCCATCTTAAATGGAATGGATGAGCAGCGTAGAGCATTGTTCGTTGCATAATTAGAAAAAAATTATTAATACTTCGAGGCAGCAAAAACTGAAAGCTACAACTATTGCAAATAGCAAGAACTAAAAGATAAATTGAAAAAGAGAACCAAAGGGCCTAAAACTGAAAGAAAGAGTATGCGAGCAATATATCAAAGGGGATGCATGAAAAAGTACAACAGAGACAAACACCAAAATTTCTATGGGTATGCAGATTCTAATAAGAAAGCGAAAAATTATGATCGTGATCTAATCATTACATCAATGACAAGCATTACAGCCAAATAATGCATAAACTCAACCCCCAAAGGGAACTTGAACATCAAAACAGAATGGGACAACCAATTAGATGTCAACTATAAGATGTGGCATGCTTAACTACAAAAAGACAGTGCAACCAAAAAGTAGCAAAGAATCTTTTGTAGGGATTCAAAACAACAGGAAATCAAAAGAACCTTGAAAGGAAAATGAAAAATTGAATCCATGATGGATGTTCAGTTGCAGTTTCAATATCATATCATCCACACTCAGACTGAGGATAAATTTACATTGCTCCAATACCACACCACCGACCACTCTCAAATACCAAATGTATCTAGATTGTTTCAACCATAGAATTATAGCACCTGCACTAAGACAGCCCGTATGTAAACATGAGATGTCTGAAGTCCCTACCTCCAAATATCCTCGTAGATTTGTGGCATTCAGGAAATAAAGGAGAGAAAAAAAGAGCAGAATCATGGAGGCAATGCCCCCTGATGAAGCCAGTACTATGAAAGGGGATGCTCCCCATGGGATCTTATCAACAGCTTTTAGGAGTTACAGTACCTAGCCAAATGTAGTTAGCCATGGAGCAGATTCCAGAACCAAACTGACAATTACAAAAGCTCTACTGACTCAGACAAAATTAGAATCTGGACCAGTCTGATACCGAAATAAGAGACATTTACAAGTTTTTACCCTCTAAGCAAATTTTTTTATGTTATAAAATCATACAACAAGAACGGTTCTAATGTGGATGTGCAACTCAATCCAGAGTCCTAGGCCACATTTGTCAAGACAAAATGAAATCTTGCTAGAAATGGACCAAAGAAGACATGGTGTAGCACCAAAATCCAATCCAGTTCAAATCCGTCCCCAATACATTGCATTCCACTCTTGATTCCTAAAAGAACCTGATCTAAATCCCTTCGATCTGCAGTTCAGACATAATTACCCAAGCACCTGTATTGAAAGGAAATTAGCTTGAAGGTAATAGAGATTATTAGAGAATAACCAAGTGACTAAAATCCATCAAAGTCAATGGAAAACATGCTTCTATACATTACCAAGTTGATTCTGAGAATTGTTTATTTCTAACTAGCATTCTTATAAACTATTATCAACTATTATAACCAACCTTGAGTCCCCACAGGCATAAACAATGGTGTCTCACATACATAGTGAGGCAGTGTCAATTGAGCTGCACGAGCACGGTTGAATCTCCCCAGTACCTAAGACATGAAATTTTAATTTTGCAAAGTGTCTCAAACAATTAACTAAAAGAACTTACACAAGAAGGTTTGTTATATGCAGTGAAGTAACAGATTTGATTACAAATTGTTTACATGTACATCCTGCAAATTTAATAGAGAACTACAAGGAACTTGCAAAAGCGCTATTGTGGATTTTTAGAAGTGGAAAATTTATACATCAATAGCTGAAACATAATGCAAAGCATGACTACAAAACCTAGCCCACTTGATTTCCCAATGAAGTCAGCATCCTCATAAACAAGGCACCATAGTAGCAATTTTTACTTCTCATTGCTAATAATTAAGATAATGCAAAATGAGATTGCATCCACAGAGGCCTCTGTGCATCACATCTATAAAACTTCCACCATAGCAACTGCCTGTTCACCACATATTTACCATATTTAATCTTAGGGTGCCTTGTTTGTGCTGCTTTGGGAAGAAGCTGCATATGATGAAAAGCCCAAATTAGAATGTATACCTCAAAACAAAGGGCCATAATATGAAGAGCTATTGCCCCACTTCAATCCTCTAGCAAATAACTGCATTTATCCAGAGAAAATTGCATATTGGCGACATGGACAGTTGACATGCATGTAAAAAGAAAGAAAAGTAATTAGAATATATCAAAGAATTAACTACTGTAAATGATTTAAGATATTGCATTAGAAAACAAACAAAAGAAAAGAAACAAAATTTTTTATGCATTTCATAGTTAACCTTTAATGCCTTGGCTTACTGGGGAAAAAAATCCATATATTCAAACCAATCTGAAGATTGTAATTCAAACTTCACAATAGGAAAAAGCTGTTCTATACCACAGTGGTATCTAACCAGGCATTCATTGCATGTAAAGTAGTTAACAAAGAATGATACAGCAAAATTGGCATACCATCTTATCCAGTGTATGCTTTTGTATATCTATGAATCAACAACTGAATCAAAACCATCCACGTGACAGGGCACACTTTTTCCTAACTACCATGCTAAAATGCACCATTCCTTGATCCTCAGCATCCTAGCCCTTTCATTTAAGCATTAGTCTACCATGCCCCACTTCAAACTGAACTATATTGCCGAGTCAAACTGACTCTCAAGAAATGCATCGGACTAGCATGGTAAAATGTATGGTCTATGGCACATGCCCTTTTGTTGGGAATCGTCCAGGCCACCCACTCTTGATGCCATTAATTTTACATAAAAAAAAGTCCAATATGCATAATTTAGTATTGTAAATCTAAAGATCCCAAAACATTTGATGGATTACCAGATCAAATATTTGACAGCCAGAAGGCCAAATATATGCTTGTCAACACTATCATATTGAATATGAGGTGATCCTTCACATTGACTCAGGAGTGAAAATTCATTGCTCAGCACATCTGACTCAGTAATACCTAGCTCTAAGAACCAGGATAAACTCAAACTTTTGAGAGGATAATTTACATCTAGTAGAAACAGATACATAGCAAAAAGAAATAAGGGATGAAGAAAACAAAACCATATACCTTGAGGAAGGTCAATCCAAGTGTTATTCCTTTTGACTAAGATAAACGCAAATACTAAAGACAGAAAACCAATTTGGGTCCAAACCCCAGAGACTTTGAATGCTGCTTTGGAGTTTGGAGTTTCAACGTTAACTGTCAACCACACCCATTCATCCAAACATCATGATTCCCACTTCAACATTTGTTTTTCCTTCTAAGCAGCATAATATTAAAAAGCCAGCAGTGCAGCAATAACTGTTAGAGAAATGCTCTAGTAGGTCCCACAGGATATATGTATAAGAGTTGCATAAAAGAAGTTCAATCAAAGCGTAATTATGTCCTTTTAAAAAAGAGCCTTAATTGAATTGAATGATACATGTAGTTTGTCTCACAGCTTGGGTGGAAACATATCATGAACTAGCATACATGTGTATCTTTTACACAAAATTGAAATAAAATAAAACATATAAAGTTTTGTTTATCTCTCGTCAACTACATGGTGTACCTATTGTAAGTTGCCTGGCGGGTTACCATCGAACGATCTTAAGTAGTTCATTGAGTGAGCCATGGAGTTGTCTTTTGAGCTGTAGTATTTCATCCATCATTAACAAGCCAAAAACTCTCATCAATCCAAACCCTCGAATTAGTCACTGAACAATCACAACCGTTCAACAGCTAGGCCCATAACACACATTTGAAATTACTACCTCCATGACAAATTCAACGAGATAATCACGAGTTTATGCAGTCCATCCATAACAGACTGCATTGCATGGAAAAGGCGACCATGTCATAAAATCTCGTTAATTCAACCCCTCGAATTCTCGAGTCAGGAATTCGAAAGTAATACCTCTACACAAATTCAACGAGATAATCAGAAGTTCATGTACTCCATCAACTCCATCCATGACGGACCGCAATACATGGATAGAAAATGGCCTAAAACTACTGTAGTAGAAACTCAACCATGAGATACATAGACAAGGCATAGCGAAGAGAAAAAAAGAAAAAGAAAAGTAATGCATGAACTTTCATCGATACAAAACAGAGCCTTTCGAGGTTAAATGAAAGAGAGTCGTCTTACTGAGACCCAGCTGTTGAGCTCTGCTTCTTGAAAATGCGCAGATAGCTGAAAACAAGCAAAACAGGAAGAAGGCGCAAGAGCACGGAACTGACTCTGGTATCGCGCGGCACGTTTCCGTCGCAGCGATGGCAGCGTATTCACGAGCTCTCAAGAGATGCCGCCGTCCGTAAAGCGTCTAGGACTCTAGGGTACGAGTAGTCGCTTTTGCTGGCTCCGTCAAAACATCTCCTACTCGGACGAAGATGCAAAGGTCTGTTTTCCGTGCGCTACCAGACCGCATTTCTTCCTACTCGCTCATGGAGTTATACAGGTTTATAATTCGGTACGCTCGATCAAGGCCATTTCACGATGTCATGATTGCTGAGGGGATTACGAGTTTGAATGACTGAATTGTCTTGCGTGACCGTCTCGTCACCGCATGTTGAGGTGAAAGATCGGTGGCCGATAGGCTGCTTCCATGTTATGGGAATGTGATGGGATTTCGTCGCATTGGTGAAAGGTGTGATGAAAGCAACGGGCCGGATTAGCGAACAACGTGGAATGCCGGTGGGAGCACGCGGTTACACAAGGGCGCGAACGCGCCGCATACCAAACGTCGACTTTCGTGCTTACCGAAATTCCCGACACACGTGACGCATGCTTCGGTCTCGTTAGCCCGTGTGGGCTGTCTGAATCCATCATTTTTTTTTATTAATTTATCCGTCACACGGTATTTCCTCTGACCAGTTAGATGTGTGCTTTGTTGGTAGGTAAATGCAAAAATTAATAATAATAATAATAATAATAAGATTTTAAATTGCATGAAAATGGGCCGTCTGAGAATATTCTTGCTAATTATTTAAATTTCAATGTTTTTGCCTTGCATGTGTCTGATTTGGGACATTTAAAGTGTTTGAAGTTTAAATTATGCTTAGAATATGGAGCGAGAATCGTATCCATTAGCTGTGGAATCTTGATCATCTAAAACTCTGCATGCGTAGTGGACTTGTAAATTTGATTCCTGTAACCGATGGAGGCACTCCACTTAGTCCCTCTCCTTGTCTTCTAGCGACCTCATACCTGGACAATTATATATATTTCTATTAGTATTTATATTTAAAATGTATTTATTTTCTTTTTATCGGCTTTGTTATCTAGTGGGATAGTCAATTCGTTTCCTCTATTTTCTTTTAAATACAAAATTCATTTTTTTTAATTTCTTCTCCTGTCGTGGGTGGGTATGCATGGAAATCGATAAAAGAGATAAAAATAAGAAAAGTTAAAGATATTTGAAAAAAAAACCAGAGGAAGCGATGTAGCAATATAGAAAAATAATAATTGAAAGCAATGTAAATAAAAATAAAATACATGAACTCTTTGGTTAAAAGATAAAAGGTAGTGAATTAAAATATAATTAATAATATAATGTTGGGATAGATAAATAACGTGTCAATTATAAATGATGTGCAAAATATCATAAAAAAATTTCATTTTTTGTCTTATTACCAAATAGGCCTTTATTGTTGTTGTGGATCGTAGAGGTGTGATGATATGATGACAACTGAAGTGTTTAGTGGCACCCATTTCGCCGTGTTTACATTTCGATCGTACTCGTTAATCAACATTTTTTATGATTGCATATGTTTTCAATTATAATTTTATATTTATTTTAACTTTATTTGGCTACCATCGTTCAAATCAATTTCCTCTCCGTTGAATTCCATCCCAAGCAACTACACTATTGATGGGGGGTGCAAATCCGGGTGGGTCAACCGAAAATGGAGAGTGACCCGACCCATAATATTAATAAATATAAAAAATAAAACACATATCTCATTCTCCCTTAAATACACTATCCCATTTTATATAGCTATCACTGTTGTACTCATCTCTCCCCACAAGTAAGAATTTTATTGAAGGAATTCTATGAAGTTTAGAAATATTCTAAAAGTCAATTATTTATTAGAATAGAAAGTGATAATGATGTGAACGTGAGTTTGTGTTTGAAAAATGTCAAATGAATTTTAATATTTTAAATCTTATGGTTATTTATTTATTGTTTAGTTCACATGCATGTGTTTGAATATTGATTTTAAGAATAAATAAGTGTTTGAGTGAATGTTGCAAATTTACATTATATATTTCGTAGATGTTAAAAGATAAGATTAAAGTTGAGATGAGGTCAACTTGACCCACAATATACATATGGTTAGGACAAGGCCAACACAAACTGTCATATATATAAGGTTTGATAAGAGTTTTAAAAAGTAGGATAAGGTAAGGATAAACGCAACCTGGTATGAACTGACTCAATTTGCACTCCTAGTTCATTTACATGCTTCAACCCTTCACATGCAGGTATTAATCTATAATTAAAATCTAAAGTCTTATTACTGAGTTTGTTAATCATGCCAGCCATTATTTTTAGGTAACTATATAGGATAAGACTAGTGTTTGGGTGGTGGTAAGAGATATTAAAAGCCAGTAATGCGAAATACAATTCAAGTGATCTAGTTTGAAAGGGTTTATAGTTTGGAAAAAAAAACTAGTAAAAGCCTTTTCAGGAAGAAGGGACAATAGTTTCTTCCTCATGACAGCGTCATATTTAATTAATCTATAAGTATTGTATTTCTTCTTGTCATTACTTTCTTACATGTAAAGGGTCAACATATTTTATTTTTATCTACTTAGGATTTATATCAGACATCATTCAATTATTTTGTTACACCTAATTTACTTTGATTTTTTAACTTCTCTCTTTTCAGTTTTACCTTAAACCACGCAAAAAGGTATTAAGTTTTCTGCTCTTGCTTTTCTAATGTCACTTTGCGGTTATTCAACCACACCGAATTGGGTTACGCTAGACACCAAATATTTGTGATCACTAGTTACAAGCTAATAATAATGTTAGTGGTTATGGTCCCCCTCAAATCCAAACAAACTTATTGGCTTTCCTGCATTATCTTCATCTACTATTTCTTTTTCTTATGAAATAGGATATAATTATTGGGACTATCTAGAAGCATGGTTTCGTATTTTCCTCTGACAAAATTCTCTATTTACTCATTCATGATAGGTAAAATTTCTTTTAGAAAACCAAAATCAATGTATTCTAATGTGGTTTCATGCAAAATTTACAATTTTGGGGTCCTAAATTACAATTTCTCCATTCAATATTGAAAATCCTCCTTCCACCAAAGTACTCAATTTTGTTATTCATGAATCAATTCCTTGGATCTTAAGATAGGATTATGTTTTTTTATCTTAAACCTTATGAATTTGATCCTTTTATATATCCTCAAATGGTTTTAGCCTCCTATTCCAAGTGGTGACAAAAATTTGATTATCAAAATATTAAAGAAAATTCATCTTGTACAAAAAGAAAATCTTATCGAGAAAAACAAAATGTACTTCTCCTTCATCGAGTTGTAGAATTCAATCCAGAATTTATGCCAACACTTGAAAAGATTGGAGACCAACGGAGTATTAAAAAAATTTATTATCCTCCTTTTGAAGCCCATAAGAAAGCACTGTCTATTACCACTGCCATGATCAAGAAGATTTGCCTTGGCTTGATGATAGAGAATGGGATCTTAAAGCCTTTGAATTATTATTCTACAGCCAAATTCCAGAACAAACGCATAAGACGAATTCCTCATCAAATTAAAATTGTTGGCAGCACTATTATTGCAATGTTCCTATTTCAACCACTATCCTGACAGCATCTCTCTCAAGCCATCAACTTTACGAACAACTCATCTATCTATGTGGATAGCTCAACCATCTCATCCTCAACAACTCTATCACTTCATTACTTTCTGTCTTCTCTAACTTCTACTATGGCACAGAAAGGACATACCTTCAGTCATGCTATCTACTTTATGGATTTCAAAGTGTAATAAGTCTACATAAATAATAGTGTGGATTTCAAAATGTTTCAAGTCCAAACTTTAGCTATGGATAAGTCTGCCTCTTCTCTTATATAAATAGGCATGCTTAGTTCTTATATGGCATCAACTAGAAATTCGAGAGCCTTCGTTTCTTATAGGCTTTGCTTGTTCTAAGAGTGCAAGTGTGTGCAAACTAGAGTCTTTTTAAGTCTTGTACAAGGTCTTCTTTATATAAATTTAGCTTGTCCAATAAATGATTTTTATTATATCTTTCTTGCTTGGTATTTGCATAATTTGTTTAATGATTTAGAATGGTGGATGCTTGTTAATGTTGTTGATAATAATTTTAAAATAGAAGATGATTTTGAGATAATAGTCTATACTAATATTGATAACCATCGTACAAATGAATATGATTCCAAAATTTATGATTATCTATATTCTGATTAAAGTGTAAATGTGTAAAAAACTGATCGAATTAATCTCTCCTAAGCCAAATTGGTATCAGAGCCATGAAGAAGATAAGATAAACAGTAATTCGTTTGTTTAATCCCTTATCAATTTGAAAAGAAAGTTACTCACTTAAGCCCATATTACCTGCTTGTGAAGGATTGCACAGGGTTGTTAGTGGCCTATAAGGAAGTTTTGATTTAAAAAAAAAGAATAAAAACTTTATAAATGATTATGGAATTCACTAAAATATCACATAAATTATCCTTATTATCAAAAAGGCTATAGATGAATTATTAAGAAAATATTATAAATTTATTCATTTCAAACTTATTCAAGTAGCAATTCAACCACTAGTAAGAGCATGCTTAAAAGCATCAGTATTGGCTAGTCTAAGAGATAATAGACATAATAATTTGCAAATTCTATCCTTGGTGTTATCTAAACCTCACTTCATAATGGTCTTATATATTTTAATAGATTCCTAAATTTTTCTATCAGTCTTACATATCCTCGTATTTTAGACATCATTATACTATTATTACAAATCAAAGGCTTTAATATGATTGAAGGTTTTATACCATTATGTATTCAATATATAATGTATTATAAAGTTATGAAAACACTAATGCCAAAGTCTCTTATTATTCATGAAAAAGGAGCTATGCCTTATTTTGTTAGCAATCCTATTCATAAAACTATTGAACCCAAGAAAATATTGTGGAGCGATATAACTTTACCTTTAAATTAGACTATTAAAAATACTCTTTGGCCAAGTATTCTAATTCAAATTTCTAATGATATACAATCTATTATAGAAACTGAAGAAGACGTTACTCTTCATTTTCACCAAAAACCTATAAAACCTCCTCTTACTATCCAATCAAGGCCCTATACTCCTATACGCTCTATACCTAAAATCTATATACCTTAAATTCCTATTCCTTTACAGGAAATAAAAGCTTCTCCAAGAAATTCTATTTCTTCTGATCCCTCACCATCAAATAGATATCCTATATTATATGAGAAAAATATTGTTAGAATTCCTATAGAATATATACAAGAATCCATTAGAATTCCTCCATAACCTAAGTCATTACACAACAAACACAAGAATCTATTAGAATTCATCTACAACCTGAGCCATCTGAGTATGATTTTCAAATTCTTGTATTACAAGATACAACAGAATATGAAATAGATGCAACTAAATTATTACAAGGATACAAATCTTCATATTATTAAAGAAAAATGTATATGGTTTAGTCAAACTTATTCCAAGGAAGAAAGAAAAAGAAATATTGAAAAATGGATAACTTTTATAACTCATCAACAATACATCGACTTCTTCCCTTGGTATGACAAACAAGTCCTAAATTTTATCAATATGATACAAGAAGAATCTTCAACAAGACCACCAAGATCTCCATCTCCAGTTATGTCTATCCTTGAATATAAAAATAATAGATCATTAAAAGAAATTAATCAAAAATGTATTAAAGATCCATATAAAATATTACTCTATAAATATTTACCAATTTGTATAAAAGATTTATCTTAGATTATAGAAGAAAATAATTTTACTAATGAAAAATTAGTTGAAACATTAAATAAGCTAAAGGAAAAGAATCTATAGAAGAAAAATCTTCCAATGATGACTCTAACTCTTCAAAAAGAAATTATGGATTATCATTATTTACTGAAATTCCTAATATTCCTTTTCTAGAAATAATTAATGCTTCTATATCTTCATTTCCTTCTTCTCCTACAAATTATCAAGAAATTATAAACAAACTAGAAAATCAAAAGAAAAAGTGAATAAATTTTTCTTTAAATACTATTTCTCAAACTAATGACCAACGTTATATAAAAACTATACTAAAAGAAACTCCTCTAGATGATTTACTTAATAATAGAATGTATTTTAATAAAGTTAAAAATTATTATAAAAGACCATTACCAATGGATCAATAATTTGAAGAACCCACTTCGTTAAATGATATTAATCCTAACAATGCTTATGAATGGAATATAGATGCAAAGTCTGAATATGAAATATGGAATGTTTATTCTACCACGATAATTTATACTACTCTTTTAAAAGGAAGATGAATAAATGATAGGTTAATTGTAGATATTATAACTAAATGTTTTACAAGACAATTAAAAGGATGGTAAGATACTCAGTTAACCGATGAAGAAAAAGAACTTATTTCGAGATCCAAATCCAGTTCCTTCACTAATAAGCAATATTATTTATTACTTTATAAGAAAAGTAGAAGATTATCAAGTTGCTATTAGAGAAAGACTAATAAAATTAAGATGTAAACAATTATCTAATTACAAATGGTATAAAGATATATTTTTAAATTATGTATTATTACTTAATGATGGAAGATTTGATGTTTATAAAGAAAATTTTCTACAAGGACTACCAAATGTATTTGAACAAAAGGTTAAAACTTTGATTAAATCAGAAAATCATGGACAATTAGCTTATATAAATTATACATAGGGAACACTATTTGCTAAATTAGAGATGTAGCTATTGAATTTTGTAATCAAAGAAAAGTTGAAGAAACTAAAATCCTTTAAAGCTAAGATTTTTCCTGAACTCTATTCATATTATGGTATAGATCGTATACCTTTCACTAAAAAAATATTATCCCAACCAAAATATTATAAAGTAAAGTATTTTAAATCTTCAAAAAGACATAAGAAATCTTCAAAATATAAAAATATACCCCCACCCTATGAGTCGCGTAAATCCTATAAAAAATATAAGAAAAAATACCCTAAGAAATATTATAAAAAATATTCCAAAAACTTAAAATGAAATTAAATGCTTTAAATGTATAGAATTGAGACATTATGCCTCTAAGTGTTATAAAAAAGAGATTAAAAAATTATCAAAACAATAACCTCATTTAAGTTTATAAGAAACTATAAAAAATTAAAATAGCTAGCTATAATAAGCTACGAAGAAGAAACATTATTATCTAAATCATGTAGTTATAAAAATTCAAGCTCATCCTCTAAGTCTTTCATTAATACAATAATGGAATATGCCAATGTCTTTCAAATAATAATTAAGAATATCAGACATCCTCTTCCTCTAGCTATTATTCGTTAAATGTATTATCTGCTATTGATAATTTATTTCTTGAAATAATAAACCAAATTGAAGACCCTATTATCAGATAACACCAATTAGAAAAATTCCTTAAATCATTTAAATATTTAAAGAAGAAAAAGAAAAGAAAAATAAGAAAAAATCGATTGATGAAGAATTTTCTATTTTTGAACCATATTCAATATTTCAAGTAATAAAAGACCAAAAAAATATTAAAATCCTACTCCAAAACCCATTACTATAACAACATTTCATACAGAAATGAAAGAATTAAAAAATAAATTAAATAATTAAAGTAGCGAATTTCTATTTTAGAACTAGAAAAGAAGACACCTCTAAACAATTAAGAAAAAAAAGAAGATATTTTAGATGATGAAATAATGCAAATAATTAAAGATATTAAAGAAAAGCTTAGAGACATACCCTCTAATTCTGAACCATCAACCTCTTATAATGTATGTAATATTGTTAAATCAATTATTTTCCAAAGATGGTATGTCCAAATAATTGTTAGAATACCTAATAAAACTCATGGCCATTATATTTTTAAACATATTGTTTTAATAGATTTGAGAACATATATGAATTGTATTAAAGAAGGATTAGTTCCATCCCAATATTTTGAAAAAACTACTTCTTCCATTGCTATTGTTGATGAATCTAGCATGCAAGTATCTTATAAACTTTCAAATGCTCATATATGTATATCTCAAATATGTATTCAAACTCTATTTATTCTTATTAAAAATATAAAACAAAGAGTCATACTTGGAACACCATTTATTCAATTAATTAAGCCTTTTGTAGGTTCTGATAAAGGTATCCAGACTAATATTCAAGGAGTTAATATTCAATTTAATTTTATATAACCCCCCAAAACCTCTCTCCTTACTGAATTAAAATAAGTTTTAGATTATAAAACTAAATTTTTATGCCAATTACAATATGAACCTACTATTTATCATATAAAAGAAAATATTACTGACAGTAATACTTTTCAAGAAAAATTAGAAGACTTTACCCAATATATTTTAAAAGAAGTATGTTATGAAATACTTAATGCTTTTTGGCATAAAAAATAACATATGGTATTTCTGAAGTATGTTCTGAAATACTTAATACTTTTTGGTATAGAAAACAATATATGATATTTCTTCCTTATATTAACGGATTCTCTGAAAAGGATATACCTACTAAAGCTTGTGTAAGCCAAATGAATGCTTGTTTATTAGACTATTATCGAAAGAAAATAAATGACTTATTATAAAAAAAGATTAATAAAAACAAGTCATTCTCAATGAAGTTGTGTTGCTTTTTATGTAGAAAAATGTTGCATAATTAGAAAGAGGAGCACCACGACTAGTTATCACTTATAAACCTTTAAATAAAGTATTAAAATGGATTAGATATCCTCTTCCTAACAAAAAAGATTTATTAAAGAAAATAGTTAATGCTAAAACATTTTCTAAATTTGACATGAAATCAGGATACTATCAAATTCAAACTATCAAAAAAGACCATTATAAAACAACTTTTATAGTACCATCTGGTCATTATAAATGGAAAGTCATGCCTTTTGGTCTAAAAGATGCACCATCAAAATTTCAACAAATTATGAATGAAATATTTAATCCTTATTCCAAATTTCTTATAGTCTACATAGATGATCTGGTAATATTTTCTAACTCTATAAATCAACATTGGAAACATTTACACATTTTTATCAATGTTGTCAAAAGAAATGGTCTAGTATTATCGCAATGAAAATTGTAATTGTTTCAAATAGAAATTCAATTTTTATATTTTAACATTAATAATAATACTATTTAGATAATTAATAGAAATATAGTCTTTACTGATAAATTTCCTAATAAAATTAAGGATAAAACTCAATTGCAAAGATTTTTAAAATGTCTTAACTATGTTGCAGATTTTTATAATGACATAGCACAAGATAGAAAATTATTACAATGAAGATTACAAAAAAATCCACTAAAATGGATAGATGCCCATACTAACATTGTTAAAAATATTAAGAAAAAGGTTACATGTTTACCTTGCTTATCTTTAGCTAATCCTAACTATTACAAAATTATTGAGATAGATGCTGCAAATTTAGGATATAGTGGTATACTCAAACAATGAAATGAACAAGGGAAAGAGTTATTAATTAGATATACATCAAGAATGTGGAACTCCACTCAATATAATTATCTTACCATCAAAAAGGAAATGTTAACTATATTCACTTATATAAATAAATTTCAAAGTGATTTATTAAATCAAGAATTTTTGTTACCAACTGATTACAAAGATGCTAAAGATATTCTTAAAAAGGATATTAAAAATATTGTCTCACAACAAATATTTCCAAGATGGAAAGCTCTAGCAGCTATTTTTGATTTTCAAGTTGAATATATTAATAGTGAAAACAATTCTCTTTCTAACTTACTATTTAGAGAATTTTTGTAGGGCATAAAAAGAAATAACTAGTCAAATAACTCCTTAAACAAATATTTCACCTATTTAACTAGCCTCACAATCTCTCAACCCTTAGTTTATAAATACCCAGTTTATTTCTTTCAGTGAAAATTTTATTCTTTATCTAGAACCAAGAGATATTTCAGTATTAAAAAAATATATCCTAAAGGACACTATTATTTCAAGTGATAAAAAGTGTAAACTATCTCAAAATGCCTCTAGAATTATTTTTTAGAAATATTTTCCCAAAAATGAATGGTTGTTTCATCTAGCCCCTTATAAGATGGTTTATTATTATGAAAAAATCCTATTATAAATAAAATCTATAACCATTAAGCATAAATGCAAAGAGTCCAGCACTGACTGGATTAATTATTCTAAATTATAATTAAAAAAATTACATCACAAAGAGTGGTTTTTCCCTAATCCAAACCAACTTATTTGCATTTTTGCATCATCCTTATCTATTATTTCTTCTCCTATTGAAATGAGATACAATTATTGGGACTATCATGAAGCATGGTTTCCTAATTTCCTTCGATAAGATTCTCTATTTACTCATTCATGGTGGGTAAAATTTCTTTTAGAAAACCCAAATCAATATATTCCAATATGGTTTCATGCAAAATTTTGGGATTTTTGCAGCCCTAATTTACAAATTTTTCCCAGTGATCTAAAAGACATTCTTCCTTTTGATATTAAAAATCCTCCTTCCACCAAAAGTACTCAATTTTGTTATTTATGAATCTATTCCTTGGATTTTAAGATGAGATTATATTTTTTTATCTTAAACCTCCTGAATATGATCCTTTTATTTATCCTCAAATGGTTTTGGCCTCCTATTCCAAGTGGTGACAAAATTTTGATTAAGAAAATATTAAAGAAAATTTGTCTTGTACAAAAAGAAAATTTTATCAAGAAAAACAAAATACAGATCTCCTTTGCCAAGTTGCAAAATTCAATCTAGAATTTATGCAATACTTGAAGAGATTCGAGACTAGCAAAGTATTAAAAAAAATTATTATCATCCTTCTGAAGCCATAAGAAAGCATTGTCTATTGCCATTGCCATAACCAAGAAAGATTTCCCTTGGCTTGATGATAGAGAACAGGCTCTCAAAGCCTTTGGATTATTATTTTACAGCCAAATTCTAGAAGAAGAGCAAAAGATGAATTCCTCATCAAGTTAAAATTGTCGACAAACTCTTATTGCAATATTCCTATTTCAACCACTATCCCGACAGCATCTCTCTAGAGCCATCAACTTTATCGACAACTCAACCACCTCATCCCCAACAATTCTATAAGTTCATTACTTTCTGTTTTCTCTACCTTTTATTATTGTACTATGGTGCTAAAAGCATATATCTTCAGCCACATCTATTTACTTTATGGATTTCAAAGTATAATAAGTCTGTGTAAATAATAGCATAAATTTTAAAATGTTTCACGTCTAGACTTTAGTTATGGTTAAGTCTGCCTCTTCTCTTCTATAAATAGGTGTGCTAGTACATATCTTCAGCCACATCTATTTACTTTATGGATTTCAAAGTATAATAAATCTGTATAAATAATAGTATGAATTTTAAAATGTTTCAAGCCTAGACTTTAGTTATGGTTAAGTCTGCCTCTTCTCTTCTATAAATAGGTGTGCTATGTTTTAAGTCTAGACTTTAGCTATGGTTAAGTCTGCCTCTTCTCTTCTATAAATAGGTATGCTTAGTTCTTGTATGACATTGACTAGAAATCAGAGAGCCTTCGTTTCTTGTAGGCTTTACATGTTCTAAGAGTGCAAGTGTATGCAAACTAGAGTATTTCTGAGTCCTTTACAAGGTATGCTCTACGTAAGTTTCAGCTTATCTAATAATGATCTTTTATTATATCTTTCTTACTTGGTATTTACATAGTTTATTTGATGATTTAGAATGGTGGATGCTTGTTGATGCTATTGATAATAGTTTTGAATAGAAGACAATTTTGAGGTAATAGTCTATACCAATATTGATAACTATTGTACAAATGAATATGATTCCAAAATTTATGTTTATTTATATTCTAATTAAGGTGTCAATATGTAAAAAACTAATCGAACTGATCTCTCCTAGGCCAAATTGGTATCATAGCCATGAAGAAAATAAGATAAACAATAATCCTTCAACTTAATCCCTTATCAATTTGAAAAGAGAGTTGCTCATTTAAGGCCATATTATCCGCTTGTAAAGGACTACACAAGGTTTTTAGTGGCCTATAAGAGCGTAATCCATCTTGAATTTTAGATTTAATAATGACTCTTAAATGAATGTTTACTGGTTCTTCATCCTCATCTAGCTCTCATGACATTGAAAAAAAGCTCACAACTCTTAGCAATATTGTAAAACAAATGTCTCTTAAAGCAATTCAAAATACTTCAGAACAACTCTATGAAGATGTGAAATGATCTATTGAAAACTGGAAAATATCTAATTTTTTGGTAAAAGAATTATACAAAATAGGAAGTTTTGATTCTAAAAAAGAATACAAAATAAAACCTTAGGAATGACTATGGAATTCATAAAAGGATCACATAAATTATCCTTATTATGAAAAAAGACTATAGATAAATTATTAAGAAAAGATTATAAATTTATTCATTGCGAACTTATTCAAGTAGCGGCTCAGCCACTAGTGTTGCAAGCTTAAAAACATTGATATTGGCTTATCTAAGAGATAATCAACATAATAAGTTTGTAGATTCTATTCTTGGTGTTATCCGAACCTCACTTCACAATGGTCTCATATATTTTAATAGCTTCCCAAATTTCTTTGTCAATCTTACAAATCCTCATATTTTAGACATCATTACATTACTATTACAAACCGAAGGCTTTAATATGATTGAAGGTTTTAAACCATTAGAATGTATTATAAAGTCATGAAAACACTAATGCTAAAGTCTCTTATTGCTCATGAAAAAGGAGTTATGCCTTATCTTGTTACCAATCTTATTCATAAAACTATTAAGAGGTTGATGGTTCAGAATTACGAGATTTGTCTCTAGGATTTTCTTTAATTCTTTAATTATTTGTATTATTTCATCATCTGAAATTTCTTCTTTATTTTCTTGATTGTTTATAGGTGTTTCCTTTTCTAGTTTTAAAATAAAAATTTGCTACTTGAATTATTTAATTTTTTATTTTAATTCTTTCATTTTTGTATGAAGTTCTGTTATAGTAAAGAGTTTTAGAGTAGAATTTTTTTCATATTTTTTTGGTCTTTTATTCCTTGAAATATTGAGTATGGATTATAAATAGAAAATTCTTCATTAATTGATTTTTTCTTATTTTTCTTTAAATGATTTAAGGAATTTTTCTAATTGATGTTGTCTGATAATAAGGTCTTCAATTTAGTTTATTATTTCAAGAAATAAATTATATTTAGCAAATAATACATTTAAAGAATAATAGTTAGAGGAATAGGATGTTTGATATTCTTCATTAATATTTGAATGACATTGGCATATAGTCCATTATTGCATTGATGAATAGACTCTGAGAATGAGCTTGATTTTTCATAACTAGATAATTCAAATGATAATGTTTCTTCTTTGGAGCTTGTCATAGCTAGCTCTTTTAACTTTTAGAAATTTCTTCTAAACTTAGACAAAGTTTTTGTTTTAATAATTCTTTAATCTATTTTTATCACATTTAGAGGTATAATGTCCCGATTCTCCACATTTAAAGCATTTAATTTCATTTTGAGTTTTTCTAGAATATTTTTTATAATATTTCTTAGGGTATTTTTTCTTATATTTTTTATAAGATTTACATGACTCATAGGGTGGAGGTATCTTTCTATATTTTGAAGATTTGTTATATCTTTTAGAAGATTTAAAATGCTTTGCCTTATAATGTTTTGGTTGGGATAGTAGTTTTTTAGTGAGAGGTAACGATCCATACCATAATATGAATAGAATTCAGAAAAATCTTAGCTTTTAAGGAATTTAGTTTCTTCAACTTTTCTTTGATTAGAAAATTTAATAGTTATAACTCTAACTTTAGCAAATAGTTTTCTCCATGTATAATTATAATAAGCTAATTGTCCATCATTTTTTGATTTAATTAGAGTTTTCATCTTTTGTTCAAATACACTTTGCCTTATTTTTGTTTCCTATTGTGATAATGAACAAATTTGGCTGAAATAAGTTTTACTATATCGTTTGATGATGATACATATATTTGATGAAGAGTGGATTGATGTAAATGAAATTAAATGTATGTAATCAGGTTGTGTAAAGTAGTAGATAGAATGTAAATACATTTTTGGAAACAGGTTAAGAATGGAAGATGTTAGATGGAGAAATTTGCCGACATTTTTGGTCAACAACCTTAACAAATTTGTAGTTAGGGACATATCTGGTGAAGTACAACCTCAATAGATTCAAATTAGGTAAAGTTGATACATAGTGAACCTCGATGGATTTTGAGTCAAGGACAGATCCTGTGAAGTTAAACTTCAATGGATTTTTCTATGAAGAAAAACATCAACAGTTTTGGTACCATTGCAGGTAATTATAAGATCCAAAAAAGAACCAGTTTAACATTTTCTTTAACCTCTTTTGAGGGGTTATCTCTCAGCAGTTGAACATCTGTATCAAGGGGAGATACGTTGAAAGAAAATATTTGAGCAAAAGAGAAGAAAAATCCTATAGTGTGATCAAAAGAAAATTAAGAGATCAAGATTATACAAAGATTCTAACTTTGGTTTTGTAGGTGAATGAAGCTTGGATAATCAGAAGTACTGAAGTCACCTGAGAATTGAATTGGTTGTAAGCCTTTTCTTATTATATTTTTTATTTTGTTGATTGTACCTTTATTTGGTTTATAAACTAAGACATAGTTGAATCATTATAGGTTGTGTAAGTGATTCATCTATATTATTACCTAGAAGTGTAAGTCCAGAGAACAGAGTATTTGTACCACTGTAACTTTGGGATTAAGTTGATTAGTGGAACCTAAGTTTGTGATTGTGACTTGGAGAGTAGAGTAGGTAGAGAGAGCAAAACCACCATAACATTTTTTTTTCTGAATTCATGAGTCATCATTTTTATAGTGCATTTAATTACTTTCATAAGATTGTGTTAGTTTAGCCATACTGTGGGACTAACATAGTTGGTTGTCCTTGTAAAAAAATTTCTTTATAAACATCAGATTTTCCATCATTAAGTAATAATACATCATTTAAAAATACATCTTTATACTATTTATAATTATATAATCATTTACATTTTAATTATTGAGTTTAATCATCTCACTTAACTTGATTTTGATCTTAATTATTGAGTTTAATCATCTTACATAACTTGATTTTGATCTTAATTATTGAGTCTAATTATCTTACTTAACTTGATTTTGATGATGAATATAATTAAATAAATAAGTTTTAATGACAAGTAAACATATAAGTGAAGAGTTAAGCTACTGACTATTTACTTTTCAAGTGATACAATGTTAATATGTTAAAATGAATTAAGGAAATTAACTGTTAAGTTTAAAGCATATATTATTAAAACTTCTCAAAAAGAAGATAATTTAAAAAGAATGCTTAAGTAAAAATTGCCCAGAAGTATTAAGAAAGACAAATCAGAATCCCTTTAGAGATAATGCATGAAATTTAGAAATGTTCAGAAGTATTTTAGAGACAAAGCGCAATCCTTAGAATTAACTCCAAGGTAGTCTTGCACTTTAGGGCTAGTTCAGAAGATCTTCGGAAATACTTCCAAAGTAAAATGCTCTAAGAAGAACTTTAGAATAAGCTCAGAAGAAAAATCTGTACATAAAAGTTCGTCATTAAAAACTTTAGAATAAGCTCAGAAGAAAATCTATACTCAGAAGTAAATTAGAAGCAATATAGAATATAATTTTGCACTCAGAAGTTTGTTACTAACAACTTCAAAAATAATTCAGAGGAAGCTTGTGCACTAAGAAGTAAATTTGAAGCAATACAGAATGACGTCTTTGTAATCAAAAGTTCGTTAGAAGAACTTCAAAAATATGTCTAAGTCTCAAAGCTTTATCAGAAGATTTTCAGAAATAACTTTAAAAAGCCAAGAGTAAGAAGTATATCAGAAGTAGAAGTCAAACTTCAGAAAAACCTCATAAGTTCTTTATAAGCAACTCAGAAGCTCTTCAGAGGCATCATTAAAAAGCCAAAACTCAAAAAGTTCATCATAAACAGAATTCAATCATTTAGAAACACTTCAAAGTTTCTCAGAAGTAAAAACATGACCGATGAAAGTCTTAGATACCAAAATCATCCTTCGAAATAATCTAAAATGATCGACCATGCAAAATTTTATTATTGCCATAGCTTCAAAGTTCAGAAGAAGAACTTCAAAAGTTTTGCATTAATCTCAAAAGTTTTGAATACTAATCTCAGAAGTTCTCAAGTATGTATTGAAATCTCCTTAGATTTAACTTCACAAGATCAGCTCCATTGCAATCTATTTTAACAAGCATTCAAATCAAATCATTCAATGTCACTTAGAATCTAGTCTTTATTATTCTTTACTATTATATCTATTATGTTTTTTGTTGAACAAAATGGTGCATATGGTAAATAGCAAAGTTTTGATGATGAGTAATAACATATAAATGAATATTAGTGGTACTGATAATTGTGTTCCCAAGTATTGCAGAAAAAATATATAAAAATAAAAGGAAAACTATTCAAATATAGTGGGCAGCATCTATAAAGAATACATTAGCAAGCAAAATTTATTAATGAAAAGAAGACAAGAATGCTTAGAAAGAATGACACTGAAATATTGAAAAAAAGCTACAAAGAATATTTCTAGCCATGTCATTCAAGCCACAATGAGTCAAAGCATTTGTCTAAGAAAGATTCAGACAAATTATTTCACAGATAAGTCAAATAAACTAGTTATAATCAACACTTATCTATAACACAAAGATGAATTCAGTTTATAGAAACAAAAATGAAACAAAGTTTAACTCAGACAAATGACAAGCTAAATCAAAATCAAATTATTCAAGCATTTGTCTTTCATATAAAAGTCCATCTATAACTAAAAAAGATCAAGGAACTAGTTTGCAATCTGCTACATAAGATATAAAAGATGAAGTAGAAGTTGCACAACAGCTATAGAAGAATAACTTTATCTGTTGTCTTCATCTGCAAGTTCGCTTGCCACTTGCAATAGATAAACCATCAGACAACCACTAAAGAAATGAGTCATTTATGCTTCAACAATTCATCTGTTACTTTTAACAGACAACCCATTATATGAATAACTAAAAAGAGGATTTGTTTGTGCCTCATAACTTCATCTATCATTTATAATAGACAAATCATCAGACGAACCATTTGGAAGACTTTGTCTACAGCCTGCAACCTTGCCTGCAAATTTCTACAGACAAACAATAAACAAAGTCATTTCATTTTCTATGAAGAAGCCTTGTCTGCACCAATAAGAGTCGTATGTTACTTACAACAGACAAACTGATAGACAAAGCTACTTCACCTGGTGAAAGAAAACTTTGTCTGATGAGTTGCAAAGAGAAGAACTTCGTCTATGCTTTTACAATTCTGTAACTTATAACAGACAAGTTAGAAGATGAAGTAAAATGCTACAACAATCTCAGAAAAATTTATAAAGATGAAGTTGTCTATTGTGTGGATCTACTCAGAGCCAATATATCAGTTACTTACAAGAGATAATTTAAAATTTGATCAGACAAAGTCCTTAACTAAAATATGACATATTATGAGGAGTAGAAGCCATGTGTATTAAACATCGTTGACTGCACTCTCCGATCTAACTCTCATATGGAGCATATTCTATTAAATAAATTGAACAAATTAAGCTTAGCTGAAGATAGAAAGAAATTCAAAGGAAAGCAAATTTCACTCTAATTAAGGTTGCAACTTTTAGAGGTTGCGTCCCTTTAGGCTTAATGGATATCTTTCCAAAATAATGAAAGAGTTAGTCATGCAGAAAAGTTTTTATCTAGTATTTGTTAAAACTGAAAAGACATCTTCTTCAAGGATGACATTACAAGCTTTCTAGCGATAATGAGTTTATCAAGAAGATACCTTTTCAATAAGAGATAATTCAAAATGGTCTTCAACATTTAAATAAAACCAACTACCTCCAATGGGCAAAAATTTCTGAAGCAATATAAAGTTAATGCAGTGTCAACAAAGAAGGTTGAGGAAGCTGAGAGAAAAATAAGAAAAGAGCTTGAACAAGTAGCATCTCTCAATCAGCCTATGTTTCCTCCTAGATAATTAATCTCCATTGTATTGATAGACAATAAGCCTACAATATCTATCTTAATCATATATCTAGAGTATTAATATCTAATAAGCTTCAACGAGATATCATTTTATATGTGCTCAAACTATGTATAAATTAGCCTAATAAAAGAGGTAATATAATATGCAAAATGAGTGCTATTAATTAGCTTTGTGAGTTTGTGGTGAGCTCAAGAAAATCATTTTGGATGAGTTATTGGTGAGCTTTGAAAAATCAATAAGTTTATTAGTAATCTTTAAAACTAGTGAGTTTTCTAGTGAACTTATGAAACCATAAGAGTGTTGGAAGCATTATATTTATGCCCTCTGAAGTTGGAATCCAAAAGAGTGTTGGGAATACTGTTTACGAAGCTGGAATCCAAAAGAGTGTTGAAAATATTGTTTACGCTTCCTAGAGTTAAAATCTAGAAAAGTACTGGAAGTACTAGTATATTTTCATTATATGGGATATAATAGAATCCAAGGTACGATAAGTGTGTGCTCTTGGAAGAGTGGATGTAGGGATGAGGTTCCTAAACCATTATAAAAATTATTGTGTACATTGTTTGCTTGATTATTTTACTTTGCATATAATTGTCTAATCATCATTTCACATATCACTACACACAAAATTACTTAACTAAAATAAGTATAGCTAAGAGAAGTTAAATTTGGAAGTGAAACAATTACTATGACCAAATGAACAAATATGAAAATTGTATACATGTTGCATCACAACTTCTTCTTAGCTCATTAATTTTTATTTGGCCATAATTTTTATATACTCAATTCACCTCTCCCTTCTTAAGCTATCTATTTCACGAGACCAACATTTTTATCACTATACTTCGTACATTCCGCTTATCAAGAGATATTCATTTTTGTACATATTTATTTATTATTTTTTCATTTGCAAGTAAGGGACTTACATCTTATAGTGAACGATAAGCAGAGAAATTTGCTAAAGATTGTATAAGTTATTAGTGAACTTTGAAAATCCTAGTGGAACCTGAGCTTAGTAAGAGAAGATAACTCAGAGAAGTGGAGTAGGTACCCTGGTTAAGGGCTGAAGCACTATAAAAATCATTGTCTCAGTGTGCTATATAATCTTTCCTATTTTATTTCA